>QEPC01004817.1:3063151-3116901 GCA_003113815.1 Sphenodon punctatus | reverse complement strand
GGGGGGGGGGGGGGGGTGACTCGAGGCACCAGTTGTGTGTGCACGTGCGCGCACAACTGGTGAGAATGTGCAGAGCCACCTCGAAGAATTTTGTTTAGCAAGGCAGAGTCCTTCAGAAGGTTTCTGCCTTGCTAAACAAGGTTCTTTGAGGTGGCTCCGCACATTCAGCGCAATGCCGACCTTTTTTTAATTTTTATTTTATTTTTGCAAGCTGCTGGAGCCTGCCGCCGGCCGGGGAAGCCCTGGGGGGCCAGGAGGGGCATTGCCCCTGCTTCTCTGGAGGGCCCACCACCCCTGGAATTTATATAGTTTCTGTTTGAAGCTAGTTATGGTGCTTGCTTTCACTGCCACCTCTGGCAACAAGTTCCACAACTGTATTGTCCACTAAATGAAAAAGTACTTCCTTTTGTTTGATTTAAATCTGCCACCATTTGACTTCAGTGTCTCCTTGTTCTCTTAGTGTGAGAAAGGGCAAACAACAGTTGTTTATTTACATTTTCCACATTGCTCATGATTTTATAGACTTCTGTCCTATCCCCCCCTTAATTGCCTCTTCTCCATCCTAAACAACCCTACCCTGTTGATCCGCTCCTCATATGAAAGTCAATCCATCCCTTCTGTCATCCTTGTTGCCCTTCTCTGAACTTTTTCCAGTTCTTTCATATCTTTCTTGAGATGGGGCAAACTGTACATAATACTCAAAGTGGAGCCATACCAAATATTTATACAGCGGCATTATGATAGTTACCCTTTTTATTTTCTATTTCTTTCATAATAATGCTTAGCATTTGGTTTGCCTTTTTGACACTGAGCCGATGTCCTCAAAGAACTATCCACGATGACTCCAAGATCCTTCTCTTGAGTGGTTACACCCAGATCAGAATCTAGCATCGTGTATGTAAAGTGAGGATTATTTTTCCCTATGTGCATCACCTTGCACTTATCAACATTGAATGTTGATGTTTTTGATCCGGCTTCACAATGGAGGTATTGTTTCAAGTGGAACCTCTGAATTTTCAGAAATCTTTTAAAACAATTGACAACTAAGACTTGGCAGTGCTGTTAACAAAGAAGGATCTGGCCTTCCTGAGCCAATATTATAAAAGTATACATTAACTGGATATAAAAGTATACATAGTATAAAAGTATACATGTAACTGGAAACGTTTGTTTTCCTCTGTGAAATTGGTTAAGGCTCATTTCCAAGAGAAGTGCATCAAACAGTGTGGTAATGTCTTTTGAAGTTTCTCTTTGGGGCTTAAATCATGCTCTGGTGTTAATTAGTTTTAGGCTTTTTTATCTTGTAATGATCTAAATATAAAATCATTTGCGTTTGCATGCATCATAACATCGAAAGTAGGTTTGGTGCTACATGAGGTTACAAGATGTGTATTAAGCCATGGTTTTATACAAGAGGTCATTCTGTGTAACGGGTCTCCACTTGCCGCTGTTACAAATTCTTTACCGTGCTCAGAAATGCACCTTGTGGGAAAGTTGCTCCAAGTAACTTTGTAGGCTGTAGAAAAGACTTAGTAATTTGCTGAATCATGCCATTGCATAGAAGAGACAGAACATTTAAATTTAAAAAATGGTATGCTGCCCAACTTTTATTTTCCTGAAAATAACATGACCATAAAAACCTTTGGGTATAACAGCAAGTACTTATTATTATTGCTGAGGAGACAGATGTAAGTATTTACATTCCAACTTTACATGCTGCTTCTCCCTTGGTATGCTTGTTGTCTTTAAAAGAGTTAGGATTTTTAAAAAAAACTATATTTGAGTTATTCTCTTCAGAAGTTTTTTTCTTAATTGGGTTACTAACATTGGATGCTCTATTAGCCCAGCAAAACAGTTGTTTTATTTCATTTGATCATTGTAAAACACAGAGAGAATTTAAAAGATATCATTGCAAAATACATATGTTATAAAAGTGAGAGGAAAGGACACAAACCATGAAATGACATAATATATCTGAGATGGGCAAATGGCGGCTCCGGCATCTGTGCTGCGGCTCTTGCCAGAAGTGGCTGCCTGGAGGCGTGCCCAGGCAGCTTCCTCAGAAGAATGAAATGCTGAGCCAACATTTCATCCCCTTGGAGTTTCGTGGGAGCCCTGGAAGCAGGGGGAGACGCGAACCCAGCAGAGCACCTGGGACCCAGGGTCGGGGGGTGGGTGGGTGCGCAGGGGGAAGCCGTACTTTCCTGTCCCCAGGATCAGGAAAAACCCCATTTGACATAATGCATCTTGTGACTCTCGGAGATATGAAAATTTTGATATGAGGCTCTTGGGCTTGAGATCTTTGCCCACCCCTGAATATAATGTAAAGAATAAATTGCAAATTTAAAATGTGGTCACTAAATTTCTTTTTCAAACTTTTAAAAAATATCTCTAATGATCACTTGCTAATTTTAATATTAAACCTTGAATTACAATTTTAACTGATGTAACACCCATTCAAACACTACGTATCCTCTTTTTGTTGACTAAAAGTTTATTTATTTATTATTATTATTATTATTATTATTATTTTATTATTATTGTATTTATTAACAAATCTTAGATTTTAAGCCCCTTAGGGTAGGGACCTGTCTAGAACTATTGATTGTTAAGTGCCAGGTATACTGCTGGTGCTATATAATAATAAATACATAATTGGAAGAATAATGTAATACTTGGAATATAATGTAAAGAACAAATTGCACCAGCAAAAGTAACGTGTGATGCATAGGAGAGCAGTGGGGGAGTCATTAATTTGCAAGAAAAAACAGTAAGGAAGCCATTGGGGTATAATACTCATGGTCTCCAATATCTGTACACTAATGCGCAGAGTATGGGAAATAAGCAGGATGAACTTGAAATCATAATACAAGAAGATAAATATGATTTGATAGATATTACTGAGACTTGGTGGGATGAGACTCGTGATTGGAATGCAGTAATTGAAGGGTATAACTTGTTCAAAAAGAATAGACCCGATAGGGATGGGGAGTAGTAGTATATGTAAAAAATATATACACCTGCACAGAAATCCACAAATTTGAGCATGGAAGGCCTGTTGAGGATTTGGGTAAAAATAAAAGGAGAGAGAAATAAAAGTAATACCACTATTGGAGTCTAGAACAGACCACCAAACCAAGCAGAAGATGTGGATATTTTCCTAAACCATATTGCAAAACTTTCAAAGAGGCAAGACATAGTAGTAATGGGGGACTTCAGCTACCCTGATACCTTCTGGAAATCAATCACTGCTAAGAATAGTATATCCAATAAATTCTTGACTTACCTTGTTGACAACTTCATCTTTCAGAAAGTGGAAGAAGGAATGAGGGAGTCGGCTATCTTGGATTTGATCCTTACCAACAGGGAAGAACTGGTTGATGAGGTGAAAGTAGTGGGAACCTTGGGGGAACGTCATCTGGAATTCATGATATCAAGGAAAGGGAAAGCTGAACATAATTGGACGTGTACCCTGGATGTTAGGAAAGCTGATTTTAATAAACTCGGAGAAAAGCTAGGTAGGATCCCATGGCTAGAAAATCTGAAGGAGAAAGGAGTTCAAGATGGGTGGGAGTTTCTGAAAAATGAGATACTGAAAGCACAATCGCAAACCATTCCAATGGGACAGAAAAATGGGAGACATCTAAAGAAACCGTGTGGCTGAACAAAGAGCTTTCTGATGAGCTGAGAATTAAAAACACGTATAAGAAATGGAAGGAGGGACAAATCACCAAGGACGAGTACAGATGAGTAGCCTAAACCTGTAGGGCCGGTGTATGGAAGGCTAAAGCTCAGAATGAGCTGAGGCTTGTGAGAGATGCTAAGAACAACAAAAAGGGGGTCTTCAGGTATGTCCAAAGCAAGAGAAAGAATAGGGAAGCGGTAAGACCGCTGTTTGGTGAAGATGGCGAAATGTTAACAGGTGACAGATAGAAGGCAGAATCACTCAACTTCTTTTTTTGCCTCCCTCTTTTCCCACAAGGGAAACTATGCCCAACCTGGCAAGAGCAGCACTAATGATGAAGGGAAGGAATTGCCGCTCAGGATAGGTAAAGAGATGGTAAGACTACACCTAGCTACTTTAAGTTCAAGTCTTCAGGGCCAGATGAGTTGCATCCTAGGGTACTGAAGGAACTTTCAGATGCAATCTCAAAATCTCTGTCTCTAATCTTTGAGAACTCTTGGAGAACAGGTGAGGTGCCAGAAGACTGGAGACAGGCAAATGCTTTCCCTATTTTCAGAAAGGCGGATCTGGGAAACTACAGGCCAGTCAGCCTGACATCAATACCTGGAAAGATTCTAGAGCAGATTATATAGCAGTCAATCTGTAAGTATTTAGAAAACAATGCTGTGATTACTAGGAGCCAGCATGGGTTTGTCAAGAATAAGTCAGACTAATCTTATTTCCTTTTGTAGATCATGGGAATGCCATGGACGTAGTATATCTTGATTTCAGCAGAGCATTTAACAAAGTCCCCCATGATATGCTGCTTGACAAGCCGGTTAAATATGGGCTAGTTGATACTACCATTAGGTGGATTTACAACTGGTTGAAGAACAGTACCCAAAGAGTGCTCCTAAATGGCTCCCCATCAATCTGGAGGGAGGTATTGAGTGGGGTACCTCAGGGCTCGGTCCTGGGCCCTGTACTGTTCAACATCTTTATTAATGACTTGGATGAAGGATTAGAGGGGATGCTTATCAGATTTGCATATGATACAAAACTGGGACGGATAGCAAACACCTTAGAAGATAGAAACAAGATTCAAAATGGTTTGACAGGATGGAAAGCTGGGGCGAAACTAACCAAATGAAATTCAACAGAGATTCTGCATTTAGGTAAGAAAAATCAATTCACAAGTATAGGATGGGCGATACCTGGCTTGGGAGCAGTACATGTGAAAAGGATCTAGGGGTTGTAGTTGATCACAAGCTGAACATGAGTCAGCAATGTGATGCAGCTGCTAAAAAGACTAATGCAATTTTAGGCTGCATTAACAGAAGCATGGTGTCCAGGTCACGAGAAATAATAATTTTGCTCTATTCTGTTCTGATCAGACCTCATCTAGAGTACTGTGTCTAGTTGTGGGCACCACATTTTAAGAAGGACTTTGACAAATTGGAACAGGTTCAGAGGAGAGCAACAAAGATGGTCAGGGGTCTGGAAATCAAGTGCTATGAGGAAAGGTTGAAGGAGCTGGGTATGTTTAGCCTGAAGAAGAGAAGACTAAGAGGAGACATGATAACCATCTTCAAATATCTGAAGGGCTGTCACACACAAGATGGAGCAGACTTGTTCTCTGTTGCTCCAGAGGGCAGGACTAGAAACAGTGGGCTCAAATTACGAGAAAGCAGATTTCAGCTCAGCATTAGGAAGAATTTCCTAACCATAACAGCTGTTCAACTGCAGAACAGATTGCCTAGGGTGATGGTGGGCTCTCCTTCGCTGGAGGTTTTCAGAGGATGGATGGCCATCTGTCAGGGATGCTGTAGCTGGATTTCCTGAATTGAGCAGGGGCTTGGACTAGATGACCTCTGAGGTACCTTCCAAATCTAAGATTCTATTATTCAAAGTCCTATTGAAGGGAATAGGAACAGATGCTGCAGCACAGGTCCTGGAGCTGCCATTTCCTCACCTCTAGTGTATTCTGTGATTTCATGGTTTGTTTCCTTTTCTCTTTCTTTTATAGCATATATTTTGCAATATAAAACCTGCAGAAGTCCCATTAAAGGGAATGGGACTCCTGCTGAACAGTTGGAGGGTCATGCTGCCTGGTTGTGGGTCCATTAGGACTTTTTCCAGTGAACAGTTTGGTTTCAATATATGGAATGGCGAAATTTAATAAATAAAGTGGACAGAATTAAAACAAAATTTTTAGATTTATAAGCCCCTTGGGGTAGGGACCTGTCTAGAACTATTGATTGTACAATGCCAGGTACACTGCTGGTGCTATATAAATAATAGTAATATCCATTCAGCAGGAGTCCCATTCCCTTCAATAGCCTTTATGCTTGCCAGATTTAGTACACTCCCTTCGGTAGTTGTAGAGGGTAGGCGGTCCCAGATCCCTTTAGAATTAACATTATGTAAACACTGCACACAACAGGCAGTAGAATCACTAGACCATATCCTTTTTGATTGCCAATTATGTAAGGAAATATGTACTGAGGTTTTGGAACTAATTATTACAGCCTTGAAAGTTTGTTGCCCCTGGTATTGATTTCATACCAGGGGAAGTCTTCAGATCCTTCCCGGACTGGTGGTTTGCAGCTCTGGCTAATTTGTTTACGTTAATAAATAGTTCAGGATCAATCCCAGCACAATGTAGAGTTGGAGTGAAAGTGCCAATATATAAGAAGGGTGATCGTTTTGGCCCTAAAAATTATAGGCCTATAAGTCTTTTGTGTATAATTTCCAAAATGTACTCTAGGTTGTTGTTGGATCGATTTGTTGGACTGGATAACGGAAAAGGATATATTAGCTGATGTGCAGGCTGGTACTACAGGCCACTGTTTTGTACTAGCTCACTTAATAGCAAAGCACAAATTCATAAAAATGAAATAGTTCGTTGCTTTTATTGATTTCACAGCAGCATTCAACTTGATAAACAGTAGGCTATGGCAGAAACTTATAGACTTATCTATTGATATTATCTTTGATTGTTTCTTTATATACAGAAACTTCTTTACAAGTGCATATCAATCTTCGGGGTAGTCTATCAGCGCCCATATTAACCCCCTACCAGGGGGGTTCAGCAAGGTTGCCTATTGGTGCCAACATTATTTAACCTGTATGTCAATCATTTAATCAAATTTTCTGAGGAGGGCTATATGGCCCCTAGAATTGGTAATTGTAGGATGCCAATACTCATGTATGCTGACAATACTATATTGCTGTCCGCAAGTAGACTGGGACGTAATCGCCTATTATCTGATTTTGAAGCCCAAAACAGCAAAGAGGATTTGGTGATAAATTATCAAAAAACCAAGTTGATGGTTTTTGCGTCTAGTTATAAAAAGTACAGTTGGTTCATTAATAAGTACAAGTTGGAGCAGGTGCACTTCTTTAAATATTTAGGGATAAATTTTTCATTTAATGGTTCCTGGACCCAGCACTGTAGAACAGGCTATGACATCTTTAACTATGGTGATGTTTACATTTTTTTAGATTGAAAGCTGAGGGTTTGGTTAGACCAGCTTTAAAGGTGTTTGAGGCCACGTTAACTTCACAGCTTTGCTATGGGGCCCAGGTATGGGGCTGTTCTCAATCTTTAGCAGATACTTTGGAGGTACTCCAAAATAAGTACTTACGAGCCCTTCTTGGAACCCCTCCAGCAAGCTCTTCAGCGGTATTAAGACTGGAAACTGGATCAAAATCAATGGAAGCTAGAATTTTAAGTTTATTGTTGTGCTTTTGGATGAAAATCTACCATTCTCCCTCTAGGGCATTACCTAGAATATGTCTAGAAGAAAAGAAAAGCCCTTTTTGGCATAAGATTGACCCCTGGTGGTGATGGGTTGAGTATAAAGTTAGTCACTTTGGTTTCTCTCCTGAATTTCTGATAAACGTGCCTTATAAGGGGGCGATTAGAATATTAAGATGCAGAATAGCTGACACTGACCTACAGGTTACTCGAGCTAAGGCAGCATGTCTAAAAATGTCACCATTCTATAAATACTGGCTGCCTCTAGGTGAGGGGCCTAACTATTTAGGTTGGCTTATTAATACGGCCCATTGAAAGGTGTTCACCGCCTTAAGAATTCTGTCCATGCGGACTGAAGTCACTCTGGGTCGTTTCAGGGGTATTATTATTAAACATTTGTATAGCACCAACTGTGTACCTGGTGCATATTCCAAATGGCTATGCGTCGGTGGATTGGGTCAGGTGGAGGATTTGCACCTTTATCTACTTGTCCCATTTATGAACAACCACAGGTAAGATTATTTAAGAAGGTGGGGCTGGATTGTAGCAGATCCAGACGAGGGTTACTAGTCTATTTATTAGCAGACAAAAAGGAATACATAACCCAGATGGTCGCATCATTTGCAATGGTAGCAACTTCACTGAGAAGGAAGGTGACTGGGAGTTGTTGTTATTATTTTATTATAAGCATTTGTATAGCGCCAGCTGTGTACCTAGTGCTTTATGGGATTTTCCTTCAGGAGTCGAGTGCCCCTGACGCAAACTTCAAAAAGATCGCTGCTACAAGCTCAGAAAAGAGCAAGGTTCTCCCTAGGTGTTAGGTACCATCATCTTAAGCTCTGACAAGAAAGGGATGTTTGCCTGCTGCAACTAAACATTGTTGCTAGTCCTGTACTGATTTATTACTGGATGACATGTGCCAAGCATGGCTATTACAGGCTTAATGCTTTCTCAGAACTGGGGGGCCGTATGTCTTTGTTGGCCTATTTCCATGCTCAGAACTTTGTTTATCTGAGTGGCTGACCCACTTTCTGGTTTGAGCCATTGTATTGTGTATTAATGAGCAGACTGTCTCTGATGGATATGTGTTTTATCAAAATTATTTTATTCTCCTTGTTTATACTGTAACTTATGGCCAGTGCCAAATAAAATTTGATGATGAAAGTTTGTTCAGTTTGATTTATTGATCGCTTTGCTGGGGGGTACTGACCAAATACTATGGGGATAGCAAAATTTTGTAATTTTGCTATAAAACTCAGGAGGCTAGCGTCCGAAAAGGAATAATTCTCGCCAGTTACAGAGGGTTTGGGTGCTGACTGTTTACATGGGACTCTGGGTGTTTTGTTTTGTTTTTTAATTACGGTGTAAGCTGCTGTTACTAATAATACTTATAACTCCTTGTAGGAATCTTCTGTGTACAGTTGTTATAAGAAACTCTTTGCATTCCCTCAAAGCGAGATTTTGGAATCTAGATCTAATTACCCAGTTGGGTTTATTTGTATACTGAGTTGGGGATTACTGTTGTTGTAAGTTTGTTCTGCTCCCAAGCTGTTTTTGCTTTCTCTTTCTTTTATCGACACAGTTCTGATTTATAAATGTGTTGTACATTTGTATATTTGTATTGTTATTATTTTATTATTTTTATTTGTGGAGTACAGCAGTAGCTGACATCCTTTAATAAATTTTATCCTTTTAAAAAAATTATTATTAAATCAATGAGATTTCTGCTGGTGCTAAGTGCTAGCACTGGTGCTAAGAAGCTGGCGGATATGCCCAGGATGATCACTTTAAGTGGAATACATGTTGTATGACAAAATTAGCATTTGCAGTAGGTCTCACATGATTCCTTGGAAAAAGAAATTGTCTCATTTATATGTAGACTTGCTTGACTTTGCCATTATCAGAGAAGAGTGAAGGTACTGAAAGGACGGTTTCTGGGTGGGGAAAGGCTAATTAGAAGCCAGAAACTCAGATTTTTAATCCTGGTTCTGGTATTGTATCCACTTTGATACAATTACAGGTGCTGTGTGCATCTATTCCATACAGCTGTTATGGAGATTGATTGATTAATTTACTGTTGCGAAGTTCTTCCAAAATGAGACAGGTTGTTGAAAAGCTTAATTCTTGAGATCCAGTACTTCCTTTAATGAAAATAAAATACTCATTACACCTTCAAAAGGCTTTAAAAATGTGGATTGTTGTCTCCTTTCCATCTCTCCGTGTGCTGGTCACAGAGAGCTGTTTTACAGCATGGCTAATTATTTACAAACCTCATCAAAGGCTCAGCACTTTTGCTTGGGGTGAGCTTGTGACTCATCACACTTATCCACACCCATTACCCACCTCTTCCCTTTAATTAAGTTTTTAAAATATTTATGTTTAGGCAAAGAAAAGTGAATGTTAACATACTTCCAAAGCCATCAACAAAAAAGTATTGGATGTACCAGGAAAAAAAATAAAATAAATTAGGACACAGAACTGTCCTCACAACCTCAGGCAGTCAGGAGAGTTGTGAGTCTTGTCTTCATTACTGCATGTGTGCAGTAGACTTTGTTTTTGATACATTGGATATTTTCAGCCGTGACAGTACTGTGGGTGGCCATGCTTTAATCTGCACGGCCACCCATGGTGCTGTCATGTGCAGCCCGCCAGATGTTTCCTATGCCAGACCTGGGGTTTTCTTGGGCCAAGGCGGTTTTTAGCCTGGGCTGTAACTTGGGCTCATCACCGAGTCTCAGCCCGGGCTAAGCACTGCCACGGCCCGGGGAAGCCATTTCCAGACTCGGGCAAAGTGGGCCATCACATGTGATGCCCCGCTCTACCTGACCCCAGTCTAGGCCTGTTCTGGGTGGGCACGGTGGCCTCCTAGGCTGTGTCACATTCATCAGGGAGGAGGGTGGGTTGTGCTCAGCAGCGTGGGGAGTGGGGCCATGCGGACCCATGTCTGCATGTCAGCCTTCCCTCTCCCCGGCCTGGGTCCCAAGACATCTGTTCAGCGGCTGTGGACAGATCCTGTCCAGGGTGAGAGCCCTCACCCCGCGCAGGATCTGCACAGTCATGTTTGAAAATACCCATAGTTAACAATCTGGTGAGTCACTAGTACAGAAGTGGGCAAACTGTGGCTCTAGAATCACATGCGGCTCCTTGTCCCCATTGTGAAAAATGGATGTGGCTCTCAGGATTAGGAATCTTTGTTTAAATGCTAGTATCTCTAGAGGACAATATTTTTTGAACATACATCATTATGTAAGTGTTGTGAACTGTTATTAATGGGGAGAGAGCAAAAGAATTGTACATCTGATAGGATTGTTGTGATGCTGCTTGTGTGGGCATTACCAAGATGTCTGGAAAAGAGGCTTGTCCCTGAGAGTGCTTTCCTTGGTTTGTCCTGTTCCTTTTCTGACTCACTGAGATTAGCCTCTGCACTGGGGATGGTAGGAATATATGACATCTCTCTCTTTTAACAGTTGGTGTGGTTAAGGAGGATTGCCCAATTTTTTTGGAGATGGAAATCCTATTGATTTACATTGAGCGCTGCCCCACTTCCCTTAGTAACTTTGGATTGCACAGACTGAATTAAGCAGAGGGACAAAAGACACGGAAATAAGTAGGGAGTGGAGTCGTTATGTTTTGTAACAATAGGTGCATCAAAAGTAGAGAGATGACCGCTTTTTGTATTCTTCTTAAATTCAATTGCCTTAGAGCATTTTCTCACTTTTTGGATCCCAGAAGCCAATTTCCACTGTATTGGATAAATGGACAGAAGGATGAAAGATGATTAAGGATCAAAGATTTTGTAATGGTTGGTGCATCTGGAGGGGAGACATGGGCCCTTCTCTAGTAAAAAATCCCATTCATTTACATTGAGCATGGTCCCCACTTGGAAAAACATTAGCCTCAGCGAGGCCGATCCCAAGCCCTCTGTGCACGCATGCGCACAAGATTGCGTGATTTGTGTGCACGCTGCAGGCCCCCATGTCGGGAGAGCGCATGGCTTGTGTGTGCCGCAAGTGCTCCACACAGATTGGCCCCTGTGTCAAGAAATACTTTGGTTTTGGTGGTGGAGGCTGTTTTGAGTTATGAATGTGCCTAAATTGTCGTCGTCGTTGCCTTCTTCTTCTTCTTCTTCTTCTAATAAACATTTATATAGCGCCGGCCATGTGCCTGGCGCTGTACAGAACATAGAAATAAACACGGTCCCTGCCTGTGGCTTACAATCTAAAAGACAAGGAGGGGTAGACAGGGAGAGGGGACGGTGGGAGAGACAAGGAGAAAACAAACATACATTCAGGCGGATGCGAAGTCTCAGGTGCGTGTGCTTGGCTTGGTTACAGTCAGGTTGGTTGCAGCAGTCTGCAGAGGAGGGCAGACAGTAAGTACATTATTCCACTTTGGGCAGTGTTAACACACAATGCAGTGAATTGTATGGTTGGCGGTCACCAGATGTTCACCCCATGCCGGGGCGGGGCAGGCAGCCGGCTGCTACATGATGCATCCACTGGAAAAGGCAGTGTATAGTAATGTTGCCCGAAGTGGGATAACACTGCCCAAAGTGGGATGATGGACTGCCTCCCATGTGGCTGTCCCCTACAGCCTGGCCATGAGGCAGGGTCTGAGGAGCGGGCCCGGAGGAGCGTGTTCTTCCTGCCCACCCAACAGCTGACTGGTGGGAGAGGGGCCCACGTGCGCTCTTCTCAGTGGCCCAACAGCTGATCAGGGGACCAGCGCTCCATGCACTCCTCCCTCCCACTCAACAGCTGAATGGGGGCCCGTGCATACTGCTCCCACCCACTCAACAGCTGGTCAGGGGAAGGGCGGCCTGGAGGAGTGATTGGGCAGTACTTCTCAAATGGTTAATGGCATGGGACTGGATGCATAAAGCAGCACTAGAGAAGGTGAACTGGGGGTGAATGAGCCAGCCCAGCTTGCCTGGAGAGGGGTGTGTGGTCAGTTTCCTAAGTGTTGCTACAGGGATCTGCTGGGTGTTCCATGCTACAGGACTGGGATCCCCCCCCCCCCCCCCCCCCCCCCCCCAAGGAAACAGGAGACCTCTCTGAATTTTCAAGACAGGAGGACAGATCACCAGGTCAGTGGAGAGAAATACCCACCCACAGCCAGACTTCATTTGCCGCTCATCTGCCTCTCTTCTCCCCCCCACCCCCTTGTGTTACACAGAGAGAGGAACTGGGAGCTTCAGCGGCATACATGCTCCTCCATTCCCTTCCCCTGATAAACTGTTGGATGTGTGAGAAGAGCGCGCACACTGCTGAAGCCCCCAGTTCCTCCCAGCGCAGCAGCAGTCCGAGCATCCAGTTCTGTGTGACTGGCTTCTTGGCCCACCACAGGATGTGGCAGGACTGGTAATGTCACAGTGGAGCAAATCATGCGACCTGCTCCTCCTGCTGGCCCGAAGTGTGTCAGCTGCAATTGCCTACCTCGTGGTATGCAGGGGATCAGGCCCACCCCATCTTATGTGGCTGTACCTGTCAAGGAGCCACAGGTGTGGGGCGTTTGGGTTGTAGGTGGATATAGAGGATCGGGATACAGGGCCGGAAGAACTGGAAAGAAAGGAATCAAGGACTAGAACATGGAGACTAGAGCATAAGGGAGGCTGGACCTAGAGCACAAGGAAGGAAATGGAGAGACAAGATCCAGACACACAAGGAGAAGTGGAAGTTAAAGGGAGCAAGGAGGAAGTGGGAATTGGAGTTGCTCTGCCCAACTTACTGCTGGTACCAGCAGGATGGTACCAGCATGTTTTTTATGCTAGCCTGAAGCCAGTCAGGATGTTGTGGGACTGGACTGGTGTACATGGGAAACAGCTGGGAACGGGTGTGCTTCAGGCAAGGGCTGGAAGAAATACAGAAGGAACCATTGGGAAGACAAACGGTGCTGAGATTAGGCCTGGGCCATGGCACCAGAGGGCTGAGACAGTACTCCAGAACCCTAGGAGTGGGTTGAGACACATGGGACTCCGATCTAACTTGAGTAATGTCCATGCAATGCAAAACTTGGTTCCTTTTTTTTTTTTTTTTTTTTTTTTTTTTTAAAGACCAGGGGGAAGAGACAGAAGATCCTTTTCTACATAAAAATGCTCTTATATTATGCAGTAGTAAATACAACTTTAATATTGTCAGGGTTTTAGCCTTAGGTGTTTGGCTAGCATCCCAACCCCTGCTCCTAAAGCTTTAGCCCATCACCGTGTGGAAGTTAACAAAGTCTTTTGTGTAGCATGTTTAGACAATGAAAAATGATAGGCATTAGAGGGACAAAGATTGGTCTCAGGAGAGTACTTATATAGTCTAAAAATGGTTGCCTATGTAATTGTTAAGTCACGTGCTCGGCTTAAGTCCATTTCTTTGGTTATATACCCAGTAGTATTACTTATTAAATTATTTTAGAAACATAGCTGAATAAATTGCATCTGTTTTACCTTTCAAATAACTTGCAATTAATGTAAAATGACTCACATAGAATCATTTTCTTTGAGAATCATGCCATTATTTAACAATAATTCCTGTGGGTTTGCTTTTATGTTACTTCACATTAGGGCTATAGGTGCCCACAGGTACTATTTAAAGCTAGCTTTGTGGTTAAGCATTTTTGCCATATTACCTCTAAAAGTTGCTGCACTGAAATTCACAGAAGTAGACTGTCAAACAGAAGAGCAAAATACAGGACGTAAGTAATGCAAACATTGATAAAATTCCTTAAATACTTTATCTTAATTTTTTTTTAAAAAAAAAAGGAACTCAAAGATAACTGCTTTTGGTAATTTGTAATTACAATATGTTGAGAATGAAACAAATTTTAAATGGAATGAAGATATTAAAATAATTTATTTTATTTAGTTAGTTAAATTTATATGCCACCCTTCCCAAACGGCTCAGGGCGGTTCAGAACCATAAAAATATTAAAACACAAAAATATATAAAATACATACCATAAAATCTCCCACCCTTCCCTCAAAACTCCCACCCTCCCACTCAACCCTACCTAAAAACCCAACCAACTCATATCCCCGACCACCAAATGTTTTTTTCAAATAAAAATGTTTTATGCTGCCTCTGGAAGATGCTTAGGCTCAGGCAAAACTCCTGGGGAAAGGAGTTCCACAAAACTGGGGGAACAACCGAGAACGCCGTCCTGTGCACTCCCATCCTATGGACAAGGGTAACAGATGGAACCTGCAAGAGGGTGCGCCCGGCCGACTAGGGATCACAACAGGACATGGTAGGACAGATGGTCTTTCAGGTATATCGGACCCAAACCATTTAGGTCTTTAAAGGTCAAAAACAGCACCTTGAATTCTGCCCAGAAAACTATAAAGAGCCAGTTCAGACTTTGGAGCACCGGTGTAATGTGCTCCCAGCGACTTGTCCCTGAAAGGAACCGAGCCACCACATTCTACACGAGCTACAGCTTCCGAACAGTCATCAGGGGCAGCCCCAAGCAGAGCGCGTTGCAGTAATCTAGTCTCGAGGTGATAAAACATGGATGACATTAGTCCGATCCGAATCAGAAAGAACCTCCTCACTAGATGGAGTTGGTGAAAAGTGCTCCTGGTCACTGCCACCACTTGATGTTCCAGGCACAGCAAGGGATCCAAAAGTACTTCAAGGCTGCAACCTGATCAACCAGATGTCCCGAACCCCTCCAAGTCACAAGACCGGCCAACCATAATGTCTTCAGTTTTTTCAACATTCAGTTTCAATAGGCTCACCCTCATCCAGTCCCCAACAGCAGCCAAGCACTGGATAAGCACCAAGACTGGGTTGGATGAAAAAAAGAGGTAAAGCTAAGTGGTGTCAGCATATTGATGATACCTCACCCCAAACCTCCAGATAACCCTGGCCCAGCAGCCTCAGATACACGTTAAACAAGAGGGGAGAGAGAATAGAACCCTGTGGCTGCTTATACACATGACAAAAAGGGTTCTTATAAGTGCTCGAGATAATACTGGATCTTATATATGCTGGAGTTTTGTCATGTGTGAACGCACTATTCCCCTTTTATGCAGCAAGATCTCGCAGCCTTGTAAAACCCACCAGATGTGACTCTTAAAAGGCTGCAAGATTTCGCTGCATAAAAGGGGAATCGTGTGTTCACACATGACAAAATTCCAGCTTTATAACAACCGGTATTATCTCAAGCACTTACAAGAACCCATTTTTGTCATGTGTAAAGGCGACCTGTGGAATACTGCGGGTGAGGTCCCGAAGGGACTACAAGCAATCTCCGGTCACTACCCACTGGGACCTTCCTAACAGGAAAAAAACAGATCCACTCGAGTGGTCCCGCGCACCCCCACCAGACCCCACACTCTAGTCAAAAACATCCCATGATCTGCTGTATGAAAGGCTACCAAAAGATCTCAAATATGAGAAAACAATATAAAATCAATTAAAAATATTTATTCATTTATTTTGTTCGATTTATCTAGCCGCACCCTCCTACTCCAGCAGCTTGGTGCAGCTTACAACAGCAATTAAAATACATATAAAAAGATATATAAAAATAAATATAAATACAATATTCACATAAAAATAACAAAAACTCCTAAAGTGGGGCTAAAACCCTACCATCCCCTTCCCAGCCCTCCACCCATCTCCCTCATCGAAAGCCTGGTGGAATAGCCAGGCCTTACACTGTCTTCGGAAAGAGGGAATGCCCGGGGGAAAGTAGACCTCGGTCGGGAGGGAGTTCCACAGCCAAGGTGCGTCCACTGAGAACGCCCTCTCCGTAGTCACCCCCTGAGATACTCGGGAGACCTCGAGGTGGACGCTCCCAGCCAACCACAAGGTCCGATCCAGAACCTGGGAGGTAAGGCGGTCCTGCAGGTAGGCAGGGCCCAAGCCATATAGGGCTTTATAGGCCAATGCCAACACCTTGAATCAGCCCAGAAGACTATAGGCAGCCATTGCAAAGAACAGAGCACTGGTGTAATTGCTCACAGCAACCTGTCCCTGTAAGGAAACGGGTCTCTGCGTTCTGCACCAGCTGCAGTCTCCAGACCGTCACCATGGACAGCTCCACATAGAGCGCATTATGAATGCAATATAAATGTATATTATAAATGCAATACAAATGCATTTTTTTTTAAATTAAAAGGGAAAGGGAAAGAGAGAGGGGAAAAAAACACATTAAGAGGAACCAGCAGTGGATCCTAAAAGTACCTGGTCTTTTAGGTAAACAAGTCTTCAGGTGTTTTTTAAAGGTAAAAAGCACCTGAACTGAGATGGACATCTGGAGAGAGTGAGTTCCACACTGATGGGTCTGCCACAGCAAAGGAACGTTTGCCCACCAGCTTAAGGCTTGTGAGTGCAGATAACCATCAGGGCGGGGGGCCAGGAGCAGGTCTCAAATACAACCAGGATCCATGTTGTTCAAGGCTTTGAAAACCAGCATTGGAGCATTCAAATAACCATTAGAGGTTTTCTTTGCTTTCTTGTTTATCTAGTTGAAAACATAAAGGAAAGGAAGTGAGCAGCTGTTTTTTGCCATAGTGAACAGTGCATACTGCTTTTGATAATGTTCATAAAAGAAACTTCCTGATTATCATTTTTAAAACAGACACATAATTACTTATGCTTTTATCTTTACTGTTAGAGATATTTTTATATGGTTCTGAGCTCTGACATTACTTACTGTGATTAGTCACATTTTCAACAAATATGTTGGATTGATAGAAACATAACAAATATTTTCAACACAAAACAAGTTCTGTTTGAACTGTGGTTTACATGAGTGGTTTGCAAAGCTTTAGCAAGCTGTATCTATCCTTAGGAATGAAGAAAGGACTTAATCTCATCATACTCGGAAAAGTGAATGTTGACATGGATACAAGACAAACGCTATTTCCAGTTGAAATTAAATCACTGTGGAACCCAGAAACCAATCAGGTTTTCAGTGTTTTTAACTGAAATATGCATATTCACCAAATACATGAATAAACAAATAATTTTAATTAACATTTTATTTATTGTAATTTGTAATTAACATAAACAAATATTTTAATTTTAGAGAAGTTTCCATCACTCAGTCACCTAGCTAACCTGTTGCAGTGATCAGTACACAATTTTTAAAGGCGCTGGGACTGATCATAAGCCTTGTGCGCTATGTGCATGCCATTTGTGGCGCGCACACACAACCCCTTTATGGGGAATATGATATGCAGGCATGAACCATATGCAACTTGTGCGTGGGACTTTAGGGATCTGATCCATTATGGCTAACTCTATTGTCATACAGAAGCAAAGTAGTACAATGCTATCTTTTATTGGACCAACTACAATTGGTAGAGCTATTCAAGCTTTCAGACCTCACGGGTCCTTCATCAGGCAAGTCAGGAGTTAGAACTATAGACTGAACAAAGCAGTGAAGATGAACACGGCAACCTTACTTTCTCTACACTACTGTCATACTTCAGCTAAAGAAATATTTCAAATATACAAATGCAATAACATCATTGAGATAAGTTAAAACAATAAAAGCAAAGAAATGTGAAATTCCGAACTGCGCATGCGCAAATAGCGGCAGCAGCTTCAAGCGAGCGCTCCCCCAAGCCGCCGCTGAAAACAACCCAAAAACAACGAAATTTAAAAAAAAATCTCAGCCAAAGTGCAAAGGAACATGCCTCCAAAAGGTAGGGAGGAAAAAAAGAAGGATAAGGGAGTGAAAGAAACACCGCTGGAGCGGTATGTTAAAGCTGGCCGCTCAGAAAAAAGTGGGCCTGAGGCCCGGGTGGCTGGAAGCATTAAAATGGCGCCCGCGGTGGTAGCGGAGGCGGCGGAGGCCACAGAAGGGGAGGACTCCACTGGGGAGATTGAGGTAGAGGAGGAGGAAAATCTTGAAGGGGGGCCAATTATGAGGCTGCTGATGGAGCTAAGAAAAGACTTTTAAAAAGACATGAATAAACTGAGAGCCTCAGTAGAGGCAGGAAATCAGAAACTGGAGGGGCTGGTGCAGAAAAAAAAGCAGAGGAAAGAGTATCCTCGCTGGAAGACCAAGCGATCAGCACTGAGGAGCAAGTATCAACGCTCCAAGAGAGGGTTCACTTTCTCATGCAAAAAACTGAGGACCTCGAGAACAGGTCCAGAAGAGACAGTTTAAGATTTGTGGGCTTCCCTGAGGGGAGCGAAAATGCAGATGTTAAAGAGTTGATCTGGGAGTTCCTGACTGAACATTTCCCTGAAGAACCATCGCTGCAGAAACCTGAAATCATCAGAGCACACAGAACGGGGAGAATGCCTAACAAGAACTTCCCCAGGCCAAGGACAATCATTGCTAAATTTGCCAGCTACACAGTGAAGGAGGAGATCCTCAAGAATGCACGCAGGACAAGGGATTTGAAATTCAGGAATGACTCTATAAAGGTATTCCCAGACTATGCCTTGGAAACCATGAATAAGAGAAGAAAATGGAGCAAGTATTTTGCAGCCATGAATGAGAGAGGCTGGAGACCAGTCTTAAAATTTCCAGCGAGGATGGTTGTGAACATAAATGGTAAAAATAAGGCATTTGAGGCAACAGAAGAGCTCGAGGCCTTTCTGCATCTTTCATCAAAGGACTTAAACTGAGTACTGAAGTTAAATGTTATTACTTTACTGTTAGAATGTTGGGCCATTGAATAAGTTCAGGGGGGCCTCCTGAAGGCCCCAGAAATGTTAAGTCAATAAGGCTTGGGGGGGGCTAAGTCTCGTGGTAAGATAGAGACATTTTTGAGGGTTTTTTAGCTGTTTAGACAGCAAGGAAGCGACTGATAAGCTGGTGATGCGCAAGAAGGAGGGGAGGAAAGGAGAGGGGATGTTGGGGGGGATGTTCGGGGAAAGTTGGGTTAGGGAGGGGAGAGGAGGTTCGGGTACAGGGGAACAGAGGCACAAGAAACTTGTCAAGAGAAAGGTAGAGATGAGATGGCTGAAATGTAAAAGTATATTAAAAGAAATGAAGGGAGGGGAGTCAGGACCTCAAGAAGGAAATAGAAATGACCATGGCTGACACCAAGATGTTAACACTAAATGTGAAAGGTCTGAATTCACCACAAAAAAGAAAAAGGGTAAGAGAACTGGTGAAGGAACTTAAGATAGACATTTTATGCCTGCAAGAAACCCATTTATTGGACGGGGAAGTCCACAGATTATCCACAAAAAAATGGGGCAAGTAGTGGCTTCATGTGCTAAAAGAAAAAAAGCAGGGGTACTAATAGCCATACTAAATACGTGTGAGTTTAGATTAGAGAAGGTAGTAAAGGATGAGGAGGGAAGATTTTTATTAATTACAGGGGTGTTGAAAAAAAAAGAAATAACGATAGTAAATTTATACGAACCCAATACGGACCAGGTTCAATTCTATAAAAAATATATTCTAATCATATTGCAGAATACAAAAGGAATATTAATGATGCTGGGGGATTTAAACACCCCTCTATCAAAGTGGGATACCTCAAAAACAATACCTCTGAATAAAAGGCAACAGACCATTAGAGACCTGTTTGAATCTAAGGGTTTGACAGATGTGTGGAGATACTTAAATAAACAGAGTAGAGAATATACTTTTTATTCTAATGTACATAATTCATACTCCAAAATAGATATTTTGTTTTACAAAAATGAAGTCAGAGTTTGTAAAAAAGCATTCATTGTGTCATTGGTATTCACAGATCACAATGCTATTGGGCTTAATGTGAGGTTAGAAGAGAATGCATTTCATACCATAACGCAATGGAGGCTAGATAGAACACTGCTAAAGAACAAAGATAGTAGAACTAACTTAGAGGAAGAAATCAAGGAATACATAGAGATAAACTAAGGATCAGTAGAGCTAGCCTCCACTTTTTGGGAGGCAGCAAAAGCCACAATAAGGGGCAAAGCCATAGCTCTGAGAGCGCAAATACAAAAAAGGAAAAAAGAATTAAGGATTATAACCTATGAAGAATTTAAAAAATGGGATAAAATAAACAGACACAACCCTTCTAAAGTGGTGGCAAATAAACTACAGAAAATAAAGGAACGAATAAACATAATTGAATTAGAAAAGTCTACCAGGCAATTAAAATGGATAAAATTTTATTATCACAACAAAAGCAATAAAGCAGGTAGGGCTTTAGCCCAATTAGTCAAAGCTCAACAACAGAAGGCATCTATAATTAGTATTGACAGAGGTGATGGAGTAGAAGTGACTGGGACTGAGGAGATCCAAGACATCTTCGTGAAGTTTTATAAAAATATTTATACATCCACAAATCCTGAACCTAGGGAGATAAAAAAATATATAGATAAATTAGAAATCCCCAAACTGAATGGAGCTCAAAGCAATTTTCTAAATGCTCTAATAACAGAGGAAGAGGTATCCAAAGTAATTAAAAATTTAAAAAGAAACAAAGCTAATGGACCAGACGGATTCCCCGCTGAATTTTATCAAACATACAGCACAATTTTAGTCCCACAGCTGACAAAGGTATATAATGAGATTATACAAACAGGAAAAATGCCACCCACGTTTTATGAGGCGCAAATTACATTAATACCTAAGCCTGGAAGGCCTCAGAACCAGTGCGGGAGTTATAGACCTATATCCCTTCTAAATAATGATTTTAAAATTTTCTCCAAGATACTTGCAAATAGGTTAGCAGGGATTGTAGGCGAAATCATCCATCCGGACCAAACGGGCTTTATCCCTAGAAGACAAGGGGTGGACAATATAAGAAAGGTGGTGAATCTGATTTATGCTCAGAAGGAAGATTCATTAACATCAAACTCCATGATAATAGCAGCAGATGCTGAAAAAGCTTTTGATTTTTTAGAAATTAATTTTTTGCTCGAAATATTAAAAAAGGTGGGAGTTGGGGGTAATTTCCTCAAATGGATCAAAGCAATTTACGCACAACCTAAATCACAGCTAAAAATTAATGGGGGGCTATCAGACATATTTAAAACACAAAGAGGGACCAGGCAGGGTTGTCCTCTATCCCCGTTATTATTTGATCTGGCAATAGAGGGGTTAGCAGTAGCAATACGCCAAAATAAAGCAATAAGAGGGATAAGGGTAGGAGAGAGAGAATACAAACTGGCATTATTTGCTGATGACTTAATCCTATTCTTAAGAGATCCGCAACAAACACTACCAGAGCTAATGCAGACTATAGATGATTTTGGGAAAGTATCAGGTTATAAAATAAACAACGATAAATCACAAGCACTGATATTTGCAAAGAACAAAAAAGAGTTAGAAGATATTAAAAAAAAAGAGCCCATTTCCAGAAAAACCACAGGGAATCAAATATCTGGGGGTGACACTTACAAAATGCCGTAAAGAATTATATAGGACTAATTTCCCAGAACTACTAACGAAGGCCAAGGAGGATTTTGAAAAATGGAAAAATTTAGAATGTTCATGGTCAGGCAGAATTAATTTATTTAAAATGATAGTCCTTCCCAAATTTATATACAAATTCATGGCACTCCCAATAAAACTACCCAATTCTTTTTTCAAACAGATAGATGAGTTGGTGAGAGACCTGATTTGGAGGGGGAAAAAGCCACGCATTAAAAAAGAGACCATGTACACTACAAAGGAAAAAGGGGGATTAAACACCCCAGATATCAAATTATATTATAAAGCAGCGGTTCTGGGGGCGGTACAGTTTTGGTACCAGAATCCAAGAATACCGGATTGGAATTCAATTGAAAAAGTCCTGACAGATTCGATATATCTAGCTGACGTTTTGGTGGATGAAGGTAAACTTACAAGCGAAAGGGCAAGAGACCACCCCTTTGCAAAACAATTGATAACAGTTTGGAAAGAAATAGTTAGGAAATTGGGAATAAAAAAACAGGCAACACCATACTCACCTATTAATCGAAGGAATATGAGAGAATGGCAGGTAGCACATAAATTGGTAGAGCAGCTAGAGGGAAAAGGCATCAAGAGAGCATCACAATTATTTGAGAAAGACAAATTTAAACCATTAAAAGACTTAGAAAAAATAACCCAGTCCAAGATCAACTTATTCCAGTACTTACAATTAAGAAGTGTATTCCTTGATCCAAACTTGAAAGCTAGCTTCGTAAGGGAGCCCACAGAAATAGAAAGAACGTTATTTGGCAGGACGGGGAATAAGGGAAAGTTATCCAGAATATACAAGGATCTAAAGGAAATAACATACCCACCTAGACACACATACATACCAAAATGGGAAAAAGACCTAAACAAAGAACTTACAGAACAGGATAGAAATAGCATCTGGAATCATATGCACAAATGTTCAGCAGCACTAGGGGTCAGGGAAATACAAATAAAAGTTACAACCAGATTCTATTTAACGCCAGCCCAACTTAAATATGGAGGGTATGGAATCAGTAAAGGGATATGCTGGAAAAGATGTGGCCAACCAGCAGATTTGAAACACTGTTTGTGGGAATGTATGTATATAAATAAATTCTGGTGTAAAGTTTGGAAAACTCTGAATAAGGTAAACAAAGATGTGGTCCCTTTCAGATTAGAAATAGCGGTCTTGGGTTTATACCCGGAAAATTCAACAATTAAAAGACACCAAGATGCCCTAAGAACATTGTGCTTGGCAGCCCTCAGCATTATTGCTAGACATTGGAAGTCGGAAGGGACTCCACCGTTTCAGGAATGGATCTCGAGACTTTGGTACTTGTTCACCATGGACAAAATGCAAAACTGTTTAAGAAACCAGACTGAAGAAAAGGATGAACAAAAGGAAAAAAGAAAAGAAAAGTCCAAAAATAACTATGAAGCCAAGTGGCTGGCCATTCTGGAAGCCATAGAAGGATTTGAATTACCACAGGATGACAAAACAATGTTATTTGATAAATATATGTAATAGTTTGTGCCCGGGCAGGTTGTTGGGGGGTGGGAGGGGGAGTTTAAAAGACCTAAATTAAGTGGAGTAATATATGATATACAGTGTGTTTGTTTGAACTTAGTTATGAAACAGTGTTAAGAAAAAGGAGTTAATAATGCCACCACAACAGACAGATGGACCAATGCTGTAACCCAGGTCCAAAAAGAATGTGATAGATGGGGATAACATGGTGAGCAGATGATTAGGGGTATATGGAAAATTACTTAATAAAAACAAGTTTAAAAAAAAAAAGAAGAAATGTGAAATTCCCACTGCAAGGTTAGTAGTGCTGGTTCAAACCTGGCACCTGTGCAAACCCCCACTGAAATCTGTGCAACTCATGATAGGACTGGAGTTTTAAATGACTGTATGGGTTGAAATTCTATGGGCTACTTAATTACTGGGCCATCTTGCTTCACACACAAAATCACATGTACAGTGTTTAAGATGATGATTTTGATAAACATCTTTTCATATAAGATACTTATAATAAATACACGATTTATACTTTATGCTGAATGTATAGTTTTCCGTTTCCAGGTGAATCGTATAGTTTAAAAGACAGATACTTTTCATGTGTTTATATCTGGAATTGTGGCACCTTTCCCAATATCTGTCCCCTTACTTTATATCACACTTGTCTGATCTCTGTTTGGAAGTCTGTCATACAGCATACTGTAAATAATCTAAACATCCCTCTTATCCCAGTCATTTCTTTGTCCCTTTTGTCTGGTATGCAGATTGTTCCCATTCAGTCTGCTTCAACAGATTTATGTGCATGAAGCTAAGAGGAGCATTCTCTTAGGCGAAAACAGGGAAATGGAATTCCACAGCTGCTGATGAAGTGAGTTGTGGTTGCAAGTGAATGAGTGGAAGGGGACTGCTGTGAATAATTATATATCACACGCCCCCTTAGCTATCTTATCTAGCGCTGCTTCTCTTGCAATTGAATGGTTTTTAGCTGAGCCAGTGGGAAAATTTTTTCAACTCTTTAATAGGTTCCGAATCATAAAATTTGAACAAGTAAAAAACAGGCAAAGCCTGGTGTTCTAGAACACACTATCGAACTTCATGTGTTCTCGGATATAAATATTCCCCTCTTTGGCTAACATAAGAATACTGGGTCGTGGGCCAACTTCAGAATTACTCACAAGGCAGAACCCCATAATTATGCACAACTGTAGCTGAGTAGGTCTTCATCAGTTCCCTTGGAATCAAATTGAGTTGATATTGTCAGACTTCCACATGTAAAATAAAATATGAAGTACTGTGTGACAGGAGGCGGCTTGTGTTGTGTGCAGGGACAGGAAGAGTTTATTGATGAAAGCATTTCTTGTGTGTAAAGAGAGGGGAAACGGAATTTGGGCATTTATCCCTCTCTCCTCCCAGTGTCTTTGTCGTTGGAACCTCTGTGTTCTCGGTGTTTTTACACGAGCCATATCTCCCATGAGCAGGCAATTAAACCCACTAATCAAGTTCACATGTGAATGACTCCCACGTTTCATGTGGAAATTTCCACCTCTTATTCTGGGTTTTTAAAACGCTGACAGGGGTTTATAAATGCACTTTCCAAAGCTCATACCATAAAGGCACAAGTTAATGTCTAACCGCCATTCGTTTGAGAGTGTGCGAAGTCGCATTTCCTCCGATCACCATTTTGAAACCATACAAGGTGGCTAGAGAAGTGCTCTTCACACCATGTTTATGGCCGTCCAATTTTGCTATCTTTCTGGGATCATCATCAGCGAGGACGGGGTAAATGCAACTGAGCAGGTACCATGCGACTCTTTTTTCATATGTGATATGGGTGGTCATGTGAACAACACTTGTGGGAATGTTGCCACGTCCTTGTGACTGGAAGATTGCTGCATCCCACAAATTTCATGCTCATGTAAAAACACATTCAGAGTTCCGAGCTGTCAAGTTAGATAGTAAAGCTTTACGGAAATTATGCCCATCTGAATTGTGAAATTTTCATGCTGTTTATGCCGAATTATGTTCAGGTATACTGGGAGTGGGTATCAAAATTGGAAAAAGCCATTGGTGGTGCAGGAAAATACTGCTTTTGTGAGGGGGAATTCTTTAGCACTGATCTTAGTATGGAACTAAAGTAATTAAGAGTTCTCTCTTTGTTTCTTTCTTTCTCACACACACTCATGACAGTCTGTATGTTAGAAATGGAAAGTTTGAAATCTCTGTGTTCAGATTCGTAATTTCATGAAAATCTTTTCCCCAAAACTGCAGAGTAAAACTCGGCACTCTTGAGGTGTTTGTGAAAAGGGGCTGCTTTTATAAAAAATCTAGCAAAGCTTTCAAGCACTTTGTAAAACTCAGGACATTAGAGAACGTTTTCGTTTATTTAGAGTTATATGCCACCCTTTCCTGAGGGCTTAGGGAAGGTGGCGATAAACATAAAATTATGTAAAATAAAATAAATATACAATGTAAAAATAATATAGCCGACATAACCCAATCTGCCAAATGCCTGACCAAATAAAAAGATCTTCCAAGCTCAGGCTTGGGCTTTGGTGCGAACCTCCAGGGGAAGGGAGTTCCACAGTTGTGGAGAAGCCACTGAGAATGCTGAATGAATCTGGTGCACCGGCGGACTTGCCAATGGGTCAGTTTTGGCTCACCTTAGAGGCCTCAATGGAGCATGAGGGAAGGGACAGTCTCATATATGTAGGGTGCAGACTGTTTAGGGCAGTACCAGCAAAGAGAGTCCAGTAAGCTATTGGAATTCAGAACAGAACCTGAAGCGCTGTTACAATTGTGTCAGAACAAGAATTAGAAGCAACGTTGAGTCTGCTAGTCCATAGTGCTTTCCATATAGGTAAGTCACTTAGGGATAATCTGCACTAAAGTCTGAGAAGCCATTTAATTCCCATTCTGCTGCTGAAAAATATAGGCATTTCCACTTTCCAAAAGGGCTGTAGGTCTCCAGTGGTGATTGTGGTGGAAACATCAGACTAGATGCCTCATCTGTAAATCTGACTAGAAAAACAGATAATGAAATCTAATATTTTCTTCAGTTAACTGATCTACTGTAGTTCTTCTAGAATGTGTAAACAGTAACAGTAATAGAAGAAGAAGAACTGGACCAATTCTTTGGCGTGGGTGGGTTGGGTTAGGGAGGGTTTGGGTATGGGTTATTTTAATCTGGGGATTTTAGGTTGTTTTAATTGTATTTTAGTTTTTTATGTATTTTAAAATATTGTTAGCCATCCCGAAATGCTTATAGCAGGAAGGGGTGGCATATACATTTTAATAATAAATAAATATAATTAAATATAACTTTAACTTCATTTATTAAAACATTTAATAAAAGGGAAACGTAAAAAAAAATGTTTGATATAAGTTTGGTGATTCTAGATTCCTAAGGCTAATGTTTCATTACTGACTATGGCCTAAACCTTTAAAGAAATGGTTGAGAGTAGTCCACTTTTTCTAAGTGTTGCTCCAGAACCAGGGACTAGAATTGAATGTCGAAGACCAGTCAGTAATATTTGCTACCACCTTGCAGCCTGTGTGGACAACTCCTCAGGCTGACCCGGGATATGGCGGAACCTGTGCCGGCAGCCCCCACAGCTGGGTTACGCGGGGAGGGCGGTTTGTATGAACCCACCAACCCGAGGAATGGCGGCTGCGGTGGTTTGCCATGAGGCAGCCTGGGAAGGGGCCTCACCGCTGTCATGTCTATTTTCACGCCATGAAGCAAATATCCACCTAAAGCATCAGTCCTCCTGGGCCCATGCCACTCAGCAGGATCGGACCCTAGAAAGAGCTGCTGCCAAACAGCTCATGGAGGGGGGCAGAGGTGCACCCAGCCCACTAAAGAGCTGATAGGGCTCCTCCAGCCCTGCCCTCCCGATCACCTGTTCAGTGTGGCCTGTGTGCACACCCTCCTCCAGCCCCCATCAGCAGTTTGCCAGGACGGCAGTGAGTGCGCTTCTCCAGGACCCCACATTGGTTGTTCAGTGGGGCTGGGGTGTGCATGCTTTCCAGGCCCCACCCATCCGCTGTTCAAAGGGGCTGGGTGCACATGCTCCTCCAGGCTCCACCCACTATCCCACTTTGGGGGAAGACTCGTATTTTTAAGCCAATATAAGTTTCTAGCCCTCGTGGTTGCTTGAAAACATGAGTGCATCTTGAAGATTGAAACAATTGAAAACAAATGAGAAGCACAATTCTATTTTTTACAGATCTTCTGGTTTTTTATTTTTATATATTTGAGGGTTATCAACCTTGGTGCCTGCATTCAGGGAGTGGAAAAGGAGAATGGAATGGAAGTGGTGGTTGTGTCCCAGTGCAATGGGCATGTCCAAAATGAATGTCAAAGTCTTTCAGCTGGGTTTAAAAAGGGTTGGATAAGTTCTTGGAGGATAGGTCCATTAATGGACCTGTTAGCCAAGTAGGTTGATGGACATAACTTCTGACTGTTTGGAGCAGGGAATGAACAGCAGCAAATGGGTCACTCCATTATGTCCTGTTGGGCGCTCCTCCAAAGCAACTGAGAATGGCCATTGTCAGAGACAGGACGCTGGACTTGAAGGACTATTGGTCTGACCCAGTGCGACGCTTGTTATGTTCTTCTTAGATCAAAACAGACAGGCAACTGTATTTCTTTTGCTCACAACTCAACCCAGATTCATCAGTAACTTATAACCAACATTAGATTACCCACAGGATTGATTTTTTTTCTGTTGGGTTATAACCAAAAGAATTCCTAACTCAGAGAAAGAACCCATGATATCACAACTTCTGTTGCTAGCTAGGTGCATTATAGCTGGATATTGGAAAAAGACCAATCCCTCAGTGCTAGTGGCAGGGACATATAAAGTTTGGCAAGTCATAGCAATGTATAAATTAATAGATTATCTTGTTGTAAAAGAATGCAGGAAATGTTATTGTATCTTCTACCCATTTTTAGAATCTGAAAGAAAAAATGTACACGTGACAAAAAGCTAACCTATGCAGTGGGTTAAATATATTTGTTTTAATGTTAAAGTTAGAAAATACAAAATAAAACAGATTTTCAAAGTTTGTTTTACATTAAGTAGATTATAAATAAGTAAAAAGAATCCCTACAAGAGTGCTCCCATGTTGTAAAAGTTCTTTCAATATGTCCTTTGTACTTACCCTCTTTTTCCTGTGTTCTCCTTTTTATTTTTCTGTTTGAAATCCATACCTTGATAGTGAAAGGAGCCCTTGAAAAGTTGCTTTTATGGAATTTTGGCCTGTGTAACTGAAATTTATTGATATAAATTTAAACTGTTTTTAGGAAACATTCTAATGATATCTCCCTATCTGTTCCCTCATCTGAAATTTTGTCCCTCATTTCCAGCGTGTGTTACTACTACTACTTATCATTTCAGTAGTGCTACTAGGTGTACATAGTGCTTTACAGTTCTAGATTTTCAGAGACAGGTCCTTGTCCAGTGGGCTTACAATCTAAGATGGACAAGGATGAGGGGAAAACACAGGGAAAAACAGACCATGCATATTCCCATTTTACAGATGGGGAATTGTGTGTGGGAGGTTGTGAATGGCCCAAAGCTACCCAGTGAGTTTAATGGCTACGGTGAGAGTCGTACCCTGGACTCTATGTCCAGGACCAGCACCTTACCCACTACACCACACTGGCTCTATGAATGTTTCATGCATACTTTATATATCTGTGGTTTGGCTGGTAGAAGTGTGAAGTATGATCAGTGATCACAGAACAGGTTTTAGTTTTAGGATAATCACTTGTCAGAATGTGAAGAAGCAATACCGAAACTGATGCAACAGAAGGTTACATAAACATTTCTTATGGATATTCAAATATCTTTTTTTTTCTTTTCTTTTTTTTAAGTTTCACTGCTGTTTGTCACACACTAAAATATTTAGAGCTTGAGCATAATTTAGAACTATGTTCAGCTAGCAAAGCTTTCTTATGTCTGTGAAAACAGAAGACTAAAGAAGGAGAGATATTATTAAGCAGACACAGATGGTACATATCTTCTATTTATTTTGTCATTTGAGGATGACTGCGTCTTTGAAAAGATTCGGACCCAGTGCTGGTAATTTAATCTGTCTAAGCAATATGAATCTAGAGGCATAAACCATGTATGACAATACTGTAGTATGTGGAATATTTTTGTTGCAGCTTATTAAAAAAACCTTACAGTATTTTAACTGGAGTCCAATATTCTTTCTTTTCTGCAAGCAAAACTTTCCCCCTCTGACATGTCATTTTAAGGTTATACAGTAACATCTGTCTGAGTTAAGCTAACCCCTGTCATCCAGCTGTTAGTTGTGCTATTTTCTTCTCTCTTTTTTCCTCTCCTTTTCTCTTCACACAGAAAGGGGGGGGAAATCTCCTTTTATACTGAAATTTCAGGTGGAATGAAGTGGTTATAAAAGCATCTATCAACAGAGCAAAAGCTTGCCAAGCCAAGTATTTGGGTTGGAAGTCATGCCTTCCCAAATGCTTGAAAACAGGAAGTATCTCTGTTAAGTGATGGATAGCTCTACTTTGCTGAGAGGAAGAAAAGGCTTTTTTTCACATGTGGGCCAATAAATGAGTTCTACAGTTGTTCCATGCATGGACAAAAAAAATATTTAAATATAAGCATGGATCCGCACGCACATACACGCATATCTGTTTGCGTGTATCACTCCTATATGATGAACCCTTTCTTTTTTACAAGAAAGAGCCCACAACTTTATATATGAGCAGTCCTTGTCAGAAGCCAGCCCAGGCACATCTTATCCCAGTGATTCCTGTAAAGCACTCAGAATCTGTCAGAAACAGCCTGCAGGATTGCAACGGCTCCAGGGTGATTAATTGCCAAGAGAGTCTGGTTCCAGGTTCCATTACATATAATTGTTATCTTTTTCTAAAGGGGTTCTTTTATTAAACCCCCACCTCAAAAGAAGGAAAAAATGGTAACATTCCTGAGGTTTAGCACTTGTTACTAAGGAGTGTGGCGGTCTCACTTACAATGTGTGTTAAAGAAAGTGTGGCATGTTGTTTATTAGCTGATGATAGGGAGCGTTCTCCAGTTAACTTTTACTTTACTAAAATCATTTTACTAGATGCCAGGAAGGAATTTTTGTCTAGCTTTTTAAGTAGAAGCCTGAGAGTCAGGATTCTTTTTCTCTATTAAGAAAATTCATTATGTATTTTAAGCAAGTAGCCATAGAGCTAGATTGTCACTAGCACTAATAAGAATACATAGAAAACTATTTATTTATTTGTTTGTTTGTTTATTTATTTTGAGACTTATACGCTGTCCTTCCCCTAAGGACCAGGGTAGCTGAGTGTGTGTCCCCTTCTACCCTCAGTATGAGGAACAACAGGGCTACACACACTAAGCTTCTTTCAGGAGACAGCCATGGAAGTGCAGTGGGGCTGCCCAGGACTGTAGCTTCACACACTAGATAGCAAGGTATAAGAAACGTCCTGAAAAGCAGCAAATTAACATACCTTTCCATCGTATGTCCTGAGAATGATGAGAACAGGGGGGAAGGCATCGGTTTCACCTTGGGGAGGGTGACTAGGCAAGCTTCCATCTATGCAGGATTGACTCTGAACACTCAGTCCTTAGTGTCTTTGTCTGTTAAATTGCCATACCTACCTCAAATTTCCTATTTTATTCAGAGAAGATTTTGCCTTTACAGGAAATGCAAAATAGGACCTTTGCTATTTAAGAAGCTGATGTCGGCTGAGATCCTTCTTGGAAAGACTATATCAATGTACAAATTGTTGTTGGTAACAATAATAAGGTTCATGACTATAAAGTGGCTTACTTTCATTTTTCTGTAATGGCTTTTGTGTACATGATTATCAAACTTGAGGGGGTGCAAGTCATGGGTTTGTTTTGTAATTGCAGTGGCAGTGTGTGTATGAAATTTATTTTATTTATTTATTTTATCAAATTTATATGCCACTCTTCCCACAAGGGTTCAAAGGCAGCATACAATAATAAAGCAACAATAAAAATTATTGGAAATGCAAGGATATCATTAGATTAAATGAGAAATTAATCCATAATGAAACAACTGCTGATCCAGATGAATCAACAAGATATGTGGAATGGGATTTTCATTCTTCAAACACTTCCTAAGCACATGCTTAATTGCACTTAACTGTGTCCTCTAAGTAGGCCAGGCTGGATTCTGAGCTCAGCTACTATGGTGTAAACATTAAATAACTCTTGCATTGCAATGCAGGTCTTCCAGATTTACACTGTGGTTAACGAGGTTAGTACTGGTGATGTTCATGAGGCGGTGTGCTAGGATTCTTAAACTGAGATCTAAGAATACTCTTTGGGGTGTTTGTTGAACAAGCTTGATAGTCGTCTAATCCGATCCACTTCTCTCTTTGTAGACTGTATTACAGTATTTCCTGACTTTGGCTGGTCAAGAAATACTAGAAGAATAGACTTTCTAAGGTATTTCAGTCCTCCTGCTTCTAACTTAGGCCTGGAAAAGAAGAGAGACTCAAAATAAATTTTCTTTAACTCTTTAAAATATCAAGACAAGTTTTACACAATTTCTCTTTATGACTTAACCATTATTTAATCCCTTTGCACTTGTGTACTAGTTCAGATTCTGATGACATTTTTACATGAGCCTTGTTTCTCCGGAATGTCTGAAGTCTGGGAGAAACAAACTCACATGGGGGGTGAGGGGTAGACGTTCACCCCTGTTACCGGACATTGGCCAGGTGCCATTGGAAACAGTGGGCACTGGCGAACTAGTGCATACTTGGAGACCCAGACTTGTAATCCTCAATATTGGGGTTTTACAAGTTTAGGTTTCCAAGCATGCACGAGTTTGCCAGCGCCCACTGTTTCCAGTTGCGCCTGGCTGACTTCTGGTGGCAGGGGTGAATGTTTTTTACCTCCCCCATCTGCCCTCAAGTTTGTCTCTCCCAAGTCTTCAGAATTCCAAGAGAAGAGAAGCTTGTGTAAAAAAGCCCTGAGATTTGCTGGATGAGATTTGCAGTGCAACTTAAGAAAAGCAGTGGTACTCTTTTCCACAAAGCTGCAATATAGTAGTCTTAGTAATAATAATAGGTTTATTTATATAGCTAAATGGTGCTTGGGGCGCGTCACAAAATAGTAAAACACAGCATTCTGAAAAGGGGTTGAGGAACTTATCTCTAGAAGCAAGGATAATTGCATGTGTACTTAAGAAGATAAAGTGAGCTACAGATGTCAAACTATAGGGACTTTATTTTAGTGGCATGGTTAATTGCAGCTGGGTTCAAGTCAAGTATGTGAAATAAAAATTACTAGAGAGTTACTGGTTTTGTTGTTGATGTTGTGGTTTATGAGTAGTCAAAACTCAAGCTGAAATTAAAGGAAATTATCTCCTAGAGGAAGCTACATTTGTATATTACCCAACCCCACTTTATCAAGATCCAAGGACCAGATCTTTTCCCCATAAGGGGAAAAGATGGTGCTGCTTGCAAAATCATCAGAACTATTTTGGAGGACTACACTCTAGCCTCTGAAAGACATTGGACCATACTTATGATATGTGGGGGGGGGGGGGGGGGAGGCGATTTAACTTGTTTTCCCTGCATTTTTGCATGATGTGAGAATACAATAATTCACAGAATAACCTCATTGTGAATTGCAAGTAATGTGGAGCGCAATTGTCAGGGCAAAAACCTAGGTTTAACAATGGGGCTAATTTCTTCCTGCACATTTTCCTTAACATGAGAAGGAACATAAGCTGCTTTGACTCCCCCCAATGTCAATGGTAGCTGACATTAATTATTATTATTATTATTTATTATTACAAACATTTATATAGCGCCGGTCATGTACCTGGCGCTGTACAGAACATAGACATACATGCGGTCCCTGCCTGTGGCTTACAATCTAAAAGACAAGGAGGGGGGAGACAGGGAGAGAGGACAGTGGGAGAGACGGGGGAGAAGAGAAACAAACATTCAAGCAGATGCAAAGTCTCAGGTGCATGTGCTTGGCTTGGTTACAATCAGGTTGGTTGCAGCAGTCTGCAGAGGAGGGCAGACAGTAAGTATATGGGGAATGACTAACAGGCATTGGGAAAGGCGGCGAGGAAAAAATGGGACTTGAGGAGGGATTTGAAGGAGCGGAGGGAGAGGGCAAGGCGGATAAGGGCAGGGAGGGAGTTCCAGGCATGAGGGGCAGCAAGGGAGAAGGGTCGAAGGCAGTTAGGTGAGCAGGAGAAACAAGGGAGAGTGAGGGAGGGGACAGAGGAGGAGTGGAGAGCGCGTGCAGGAGTACGTAGGGAGATTAGGTCCGAGAGGTAAGGGGGAACTTGGTCGTGGAGTGTTTTGAACATGAATACCAGGAGTTTAAACAGGATACGTTCAGGAAGGGGGAGCCAGTGAAGAGAGAAGAGGAGAGGCTGCACATGGTCGAAGCGACGGGCAGAGTGAATGACCTTGGCAGCGGAGTTTTGGATTGCGATAAGGGGGGNTGGAGGGCTAATCGGCAGGATTTGGCAACAGAGTCAATGTAAGGTTTAAAAGAGAGGTGCGTGTCAAAGAATGAAGCCCAAGCTACGGGCTTGGAGAACAGGATGGATGGTGACTCCATTGATGCAGATAGGCAGATTAGAGGGAGAGGAAGGGGAGGGAGGAAAAATGAGTTTGGTCTTGACCTTGTTGAGCTTGAATTGGCGTCGAGACATCCAGGCGGAGATATCAGAGAGGCGGTTGACGAGGCGTGAGCGGACAGAAGAGGAGAGAGGGGATAGAAAGGTAGAGTTGGGTGTCATCAGCGTAGAGATGATGTTGGAATCTGTGGGAGGCAATAATTTTGCAAAGGGACAGGGTGTAAATAGAGACGAGGAGAGAGCCAGGACAGAGCCTTGTGGGACCCCAACCGAAAGGGGGAGGGAGGAGGAGCTCGACTCGGGGAGCAAGACTTTAAAGGAGTGGTCAGAGAGGTAGGAGGAGACTACCAGGATCCAGCAATTCTCCAGGAGGGGAACCCTGGCTAATGTCTTGGGCTGATCTCCAGGTTCTCAATAATAACAGAGGATTTCCTTTCCCTCACTGGGCAGTGCTGGATTCAGGCAGGGGAGAGGGACTTGAAGTTCCTCCACCTGATCAGCTGTGATACTGAAAGAGTGCAATGGCAGCTGACCTCCTCCTTGTTTTCCTGGATCCAGAACTGCCTTGGTAGTGGAATCCCTGCTGATGTCATTGAATAAAGACATCAGCGGAGGAAGGGAGTTCCCTCCTGGTTCAGTGCTGAATCCAGGCAGAGAAGAGGAATGTCAGCTGCCATTGGGCTCAAGTACTGCAGATGACAAAAAGAAGCAGTAGCACAGAATCATGGGATTGATAGCAGCGAGTGGGGAGATTACGTATGCCAGAACTAAAAGCAGGGGAAGCAAGATAAGAACGTAAGAAGTGCCATACTGGATCAGATCAATGGTCCATCTAGCCCAGCATCCTGTCTCCGACATTGGCCAATCACGGTGGCTTGGGAGAAGCCTGCAACAGGTCACAATGGGGGATCTATTCCCTGTTGTTTTCCCCCAGGTCCCATCATATTGCCTGATCCTGTCTGACTAATAGCTGCTGATGTACCTATATTCCAGAACCTTGTCCAAACCTCTCTTAAACTCAGCTATAGTACTGACCCTTACCACAGCCTCTAGCAGTAGATTCCACAACCCAATTATACGTTAAGTGGGGAAAAAAATTCTTTTATTTGTTTTAAACTTGCCACCCATTAGTTTAATGGAGTGTCCCCTAGTTCTAGTACTAGCTAAGAGGGTAAATAACTGCTCCTTGTTTATTAGTTCCACACCACTCATGATTTTATAGACCTCTATGATATCTCCTCTCAGTCGTCTCTTCTCCAAGCTGACAAGTGCCAACCTACCAAGCCTCTCCTCTTACGGGAGCCCTTATTTTTGTTGCCCTTCTCTGTACCTTTTCTAGTTCAGCTCTTGTGAAAAACAATAATGTGCAATAGTCATTCTCATCGTAACCAAGCCAAGTACGTGCACTTGAGACCTCGCATCTTCATGAATGTTAGACCCCTTGTCTCTCCCTCTGTTCCCCTTCCTAAGTCTCTCCCCCAGCTCCTGTCTCTCAGATTGTAAGCCCTAGGGGCAGGGACCGTGTCTATTTTATTACTTTGTAAAGTGCCAGGTACACTGCTGGCGCTATATAAATGTTTGTTAATAATAATAATAATAATAGTTATTTCCCACAGTTAATTAAAAAAACAGGAGAAGAGACTCATGAGAATGCACCAATTGTGTGTCTATATGTGCATGGTATCGTGTGGGTGCAGCAATTTCATCCTCTCTGTGATGTGACTAGCTGGATCAAGACTGTACCTTCTAGCATCTCATGGCAACTATAGTTCTGATCCATTTCATGAGCGAGCACTTACATCACTGAAAGATTGGTTTTTCCCTCTCAACAGTTTTCCTCTCTCTGGTCTGCATTACAATTCAAAATGCTTGACTACCTAGACCAGCCATTTCCAATTTTCACAAACAACCATATGATTCTGCCCAGTGATGCCTAGATCATTTTGAAATTGATTGGATGTGGTTTTCCAAAGTTATCGCATCCCAGAAAAACAAAGAAATCTCTCAGAGTTGAGCCTTTCTTTCCTTGGCCAATGCAATTCAGGTATGCGTCTCTCTTTGTTGCACCTTTCAGATGTATAAGATGATAGATACTTTTAGTCAAGCAGGGGCACTTGCTGACTGACCATAAAGAGAAGCAGCATCTAATTTGCTTATTTTATTTTTTGTCCCATCCTGTTTTGCTAGTTCCTTTGAGATAAGCATTTGAATTGTCACATCTTGCTGGAAGATCAAACCACCTGTTTTTTTTCTCCCCTTTTATTAATACATTTGGTTAATAGCCAAGTAAAATGTTCGTGCCTTGTTGACTGCTTCTTACAAAGTGCTGCCACTTGATATTGCACATTCTTCCTGAACACCTGCTGTCAAATGCATCAAGTCTTTTCTTGTCAGCTTGCACAATGCTCCAGGTCTTGAGCAAGGCCAACATGACAGAAATGTTGCACAGCCTGATTTTTTTTTTATTTTTTTTTAAAGTAATTTTAGGAGAATGAAGCATTTTACCAAAACAAGTTCTTTGTATCCTAAATAAACATATAATTTTTTTCAGTTACTAAAGTAGTTGTTTTCAGTGCATTAAATAATAAGAATTCATATTAACTCACCCTAAGTACAAATGTAGATGTTGTGTAACCAGAACAGAGAATAATCTGTACATATCTTGGGAGAGAGATAGGGTGGTGGCCAAGGAGGAGGTCTTCTACAAGGAGAAAAGGTAGGAGGTGTTGGCAGGAGCTGAAGGTGGTGGGAGGTGTTGACAGAAGGAGGAATAAGGCGCTGGTTGAGGGGGAAAGGATGGTGGTGAGAGAAGAAGGAAGGCTCACTCAAGAGATGTGTTATGGCGCTACGACCTTGGAGAACAGTGGAAAGTCTTCCAGCCGATACTTAGAAGTCCATGGGTCTCTGAATCACAAGGGAAAACTGAAGTGCTTGTTGAAAACTTACAAAGGGATAAAATATTAAAAACCTTTGTGTTTTGTTCTTACAGTGTATCATACATAGAGAAAAATAGTTCAGATATATCTTTTGTTGGACCTGTACTGCAGCATCTCTATATGCTGTAGCAGAGCTGGTGCTGGAGGTGATCTTGTGGTCTCAGAGGCTAGTAGTCTTAGGGGACTTCAGCATGCATGCCGACGCCAGCCTTTATGGTGCGGAGCATGAGTTCATGGCCGCCATGGCAGCCATGGGCCTGTCTCAGGTGTTGAGTGGCTCGACACATGAGGGGGGACACATTCTGGATTTGGTATTCTGAACTGGCCTTGAGGTGGGGGATCTGTTGGTGGGGGATATCTCGTTGTTGCCCTTGTCCTGGATGGATCCTTACCTCCTACAAGCCTGTCTCATGGCACATGTCTGCCCCCAGAGGGGTGTGGAACCCATTCAGTTGGTTTTCCCTCAGAGACTTATGGAACCGGATATGTTCCAGAATGCTCTCGGGGAGCTGACCTCGACAGCCATTCTCTCGATGATCTTATAGCTTTTGGGAACATCTTGTTAACTGAGGCTATCGACAAAATGGCTCCAAAGCATCCACTTCCCAGGCATCGACAGCACAAGGCCCTGTGGTTCATGGAGGACCTGCGGCAGTTGAAGCAGAAAAGGAGATGGTTAAAGCAACGGTGGAGTCATATTTGTACTGAAGATGACAGATTATTATTATTAGAGGTGGGACCCCGGGGCAATTACCGGATACCGGATTTACCGGTTTTCCGGCTCTCAAAAGAACCGGATTCTCTGATTAAATCCGGTATCCGGTACTGGTTTTATTTCATTGATTTCAGTAGGGCACTGTGTCCCCATTGAAATCAATGGAATACAATTCCTCCCCCCNGCAGCAGCAGCAGCCAGGGCAGGGAGTCAAGCAGCAATTTCTCCAGGTGCTAATGACTCACTTTGTCTTCTGAAGCCGGTACAAACCTTACACTGCAGGAACCCTGGTACAAGATAACAAAACCCGTTACTGTACAGGCCGAAAGGTAATGTTGGAGGGTCTGGGTGTCCCTGTGTGGTGTTGCAGTTCTACACGAAAGAGCACCTGGACTATTTAATAGTAAATACCACCACCACGAACAAAATACAAAAACCAAAGATAGTATTGAATATGCAAATTCCATTTTTCATGCTGAATACAATTTGGATCTTAGGGGATGCTGATTATACTCATGAATACCAAACGGCAGCTATCCCTTTCAGGAGGAGATCTGAAATGTGTTTCCAGCAGCCGCACAGCCTACCCTGTCAAGATCCCGGCACCAGTGAGATCCTTGCTAAGAATCTACCCCTCCCCCAGTGAGGGGGACGGAGCACATGGTTCTCTACTGGCCCGATGCTCTGCTCCTGCCTGAATCTCAGTGAGGGGAGGGGAGGGAGGTCTTTGTAGCACCCCAGAGTGTCCCCTTGCCCTGGCTGCCCTCGTGCACACGCCGTGGGCACTATGTTCATGCAAGGGAGAGCCACTGGTGCGACTTGGCAGATGTTGCACGGTTCTCCTGGCAGCTGGATGATGTATTATTAATTATTTATTATTATTATTATTATTATTAATAAGCACTTGTATAGCACCAGCTGTGTACCTGGTGCTTTACAGAACAATAAGATAGACGCGGTCCCTGCTTACGGCTTACAATCTAAAAGACTCGGAGGGGGGGACAAGGAGAGGGGACCTAGGGAGAGACAAGGGATAAAACATTCAAGCGGATGTGAAGTCTCAGGTGCACGTGCTTGGCTTGGTTGCAGTTGGGCAGGAGTCTGCGGGGAGGACAGACAGTAAGTATTGAGTGGGAAGTTCTAACAGGCATCGGGAAAGGCGACGAGGAAGAGGTGGGTTTTGAGGAGGGATTTGAATGTGTGGAGGGAGGGGGCGAGGCGAATGTGGGCAGGGAGGGAGTTCCAGGCATGGGGGGCAGTAAGGGAGAAGGGACGAAGGCGGTTGGGTGAACAGAGCAGAGGAGACGAGGGAGAGCAAGGGAGGGGACAGAGGAGGAGCGGAGAGTGAATGCAGGAGTGTGTAGGGAGATAAGGGCTGAGAGGTAAGGGGGAGCCAGGTTGTGAAGGGTTTTGTAAGTAAATATCAGGGGTTTGTGAAGGATGTGTGCGGGAAGGGGGAGCCAGCGAAGCCAGGAGAGGAGAGGCTGCACGTGGTCGAAGCGACGGGCCGAATGGATGATCCTAGCAGCGGAGTTTTGGATGGAAGTAAGGGGGCACAGATGAGAGCGGGGGAGGCCAGTGAGGAGGAGGTTGCAGTAGTCAAGGCGAGAGATGACCATGGCGTGAACAAGGGTTTTGGCTGAGGAGACAGAGAGAAAGGGGCGAATCCGTGCAATGTTACGGAGGGCAAAGCGACAGGACCTGGCAACAGTGTCGATGTAAGGTTTGTGGAGTAATCACCACGCTCGCATTCACCATGACTTCAACACCACACTTGGTATGATAGTGGAACCTGAGGTTATGGATGCCCTGACTTGTCCAGTGTTATAGGATCAATTTCAGTGTGTATTGTCCGCTGGCGCTGGAGCTATGGTTGGGGCGGTTAGAGCTACATCTTGTGAACTGGACCTATGCCCAGCCTGGCTTATTAAGGCCAGCCAGGAGACGTTGGGGCCACTGCTGGCGGGGTTGGTCAGTGCCTCCATTTGAGAGGGCAGAGTATCTTAAGGAGGCTGTGGTGCGGCCTCTGCTCAAGGAGCCATCTCTTGACGTGGATTCCCCGGCCAGCTATCAGCCAGTCTCTAGTCTTCCCTTTTTAGGGAAGGTTATTGAACGGGTGGTGGCTCAGCAGCTTCAGACACATTTAGATGGCATTGTTTTCTAGACCCCTTGTAGTCCGGCTTTCGACTGTGTTATGGCACTGAGACTGCGCTTTTGGCCTTGGTCAATGACCTCCGTTGCAAGTCAGATCAGGGTTGGTCTACTCTGCTGATTTTTTTTATAGATCTGTCAGCGCCTTTGATACTCATTGGCTGTTGACCACGCTGTGTTGGTGACTCACTTGCAGGACCGTGCTGGGGTAGGCAGCATTATTCTTGAATGGTTCCGCTCTTTCCTGACTGGAAGAACTCAGTGAGTGGTGCTGGGGGACCATTCTTCATATCCCTGGAATCTCACATGTAGAGTTTCTCACGGTTCCATTCTTTCCTCCCTCCTGCTCAGTGTGTATGTGCAGCCTTTGGGAGAGGTCATGAATGGATTTGGAGTTTGATGTCATCAGTATACTGACGACACCCAACTTTCCTCTCGTTTTCATCTGACGCAGCCATCTCGGTGCTTACTCGGTGTTTGACAGCTGTGGGGGACTGGATGAGGGTGAGCCATCTGAAGCTGAATTCTGAAAAGACAGAGGTGGGACTGGGGTGTGTGTGTGGGAGAGCCCCCATCATAGATGGGGTTTGCCCTTCCTTGGTCCCTCAGGTTCGGTTCGGGGTGCTCCTCAATTCACAGCTTCACCTGGATGCTCAGGTGGCAGCTGTGGCAAGGAGCGCTTTTTGCCAGTGTCAGGACTCACTGGGGGCCGAGGTGGGGACGGGGCCCCACCGCCAGCCCTGTCAGGGTCCTGGAAGCGGTGGGGAGCCGGGGATGGCTGCCACCGAGACATTGCAATCTGGTCCCGCCCCTCACGCACAGGACGCTGTGGGGGAGGGGCCTAATGCCGCGGAGGCAGAGACAGGAAGGGTGGAGCCCCAGGAAGCGCCGCAGCACTCGGTCCGCTTCCAGGCGTGTCTGCATGGATCACCAGCATAAAAGAGCAGCAGACAGGCTGCACCACTGCCGGTGATCAGCATGGCTGTAGGAATTAGCCCTGAGCGACTGAGGATGTTAGTGCGTGGATTTGGAGACTTGTGTGTAAGGTGAGTGAATGGAGCATAAGTGAGCTGTTGTGTCATTAAGTGTGGGGTGTGTGTAAGTGTGGTTCATGTGTGTGGCTGTCCCTTCTTCCTTACTTCTACCTGGGTCCCTCCGGAATATATCCGTGACTGAGTGGTGGTCGCGCTTCCCCCTTCCTGGGGTGCTCCTCCCAGTATCCTCTCCCCCCACTCATCCTCACCTGGTACAGCACCCTTCTCTCCCCCCCCCCCGGTTCGATGTGTGTGTGGATGCACGTGTGGATACACGGAGCTCCGTACAGAGGTCACCCTTCCCCGTGATGATCTGGCCTTCTTCCGTAAGGAAGCTACTGGGCCACGCAAGATCGTGAGGGAGTGCTTCCCCGGCATTTGGGTGCTGAGCTCAACGAGTGAAGGAGTGCAAGGCCCTGATCCATCCCTCTGTCACCTTTCCCTTCCCCCAATCCTAACAGCTAGTTACATTTTGTCCGACAGCTTCAGCCATACATTTCAGGCTCCGACCTTGTCACCCATCATCCATGCCTTCATCACCTCAAGATTGGACTACTGCAACACACTCTGTGTGGGACTACCCTTAGTGACAGTTCAGAGACTGCAGCTGGTGCAGAATGCGGTGGCCCGCCTCCTCACAGGAATAGGTCACTCTGAGCATATAATACAGTGCTTCGTTCACTGCAGTGGCTGCCTATAATCTACTGGGCTCAATTCAAGGTGTTGGTATTGACCTATACAGCTCAATACGGTTTGGGACCTACCTATCTGTGAGACTGCCTCACCTGCCGGGCTTTGGATCACCCCTGAGGTCATCAGGGGGCACCCCTCTTGAGATCCCCCGCGTTTTTCGGGTGGAGACGATGGAGAGGGTGTTCTTGGTGTCCACTCCAAGGCTGTGGAACTCCCTCCCAGTGAAGGTTCACCTGTCCCCCAATCTCTCCTCCTTCCAAAGAGCGTGTAAGACCTGGCTGTTTTGCCTGGCATTTTGTGGGGGAGAGGGAGTGGGTGGGGGTGGGTAGAGTAATGGGGGATGGATTTATTTCTGAGTTACTTGTTTTATTGGTTGTTGGTTTTATTGATATTTTGTATGTTTTTATTGTGTTTTATTTATTTATTTAAATTGTGAGCTGTCCCAAACCTCTGTTGTATGGAATGGGGTGGGATATTAAGCTGTGTAAATAAATAAATAAACTTCTGTTGGTAATAGTATGCAAAAGTTTGAGCTCAACAGAAATTGGTCCAATAAAACAGTGCTTTTCAACCTTTTCTATTCTGTGGCATACTTGTACATTTCGTTGGAGCTTTGAGGCACACTTGTAAATTTGTAAAACTGCCAGAAGTGGGACTGTGGCTGTGAGAGCAGGGCACCTCTCCAACATACCCCTTCACTGCTCACTCCTCCCCCAACCCACGCATCACTCTCGCACACACAGCAAAGCAGAGCTGGCAGTGGCCCCTTCCCAAACGTAAGACAGGGTGCACAGGCCCCAAGCCACATGGCAAAGCAAAGCTGGCAGCCCCCTCAACATATAAAAGCAGAGCGTGCAGGGGCAACCTAAACCATCCAAATAGCAAGCCTCCAACTCCCACAAAATAAAAATGCAGAGCACGCAGGGGCAAACCCACCATCCCCCCCGCCACCTCCCCAATTTGCCTTTGCAAGAAGCAGCAGCCAGGCAAGGGCAGAGGCGGCAGCGGGACCAGCAGCAGGAAGGAGCCGGACCAGAACCCCCCAGGGCAGGCCTGTACAGTAGTTACAAGCCTGGGACCCAGGTTGTGAGCCGCAGCAGCACCAGGAAGAGCAGTGGCAGCAGCGAAGCAAGGAGGAGCAGCAGCTCGGGCCCGGAGATCCAAGCGGCAGAGTTACAGGCTGTGGCAGCGAGAGCAGAGCCCCCGGGGATTCAAGGCGGCAGCAGTAGCAGCAGCGGAGAGGAGGAGCCTGGAGTCCATGAGGTCACAGCGCAGTAGGAACAGCAACGGCGCTGAGGAGGAACCCGAAGTCCATGTGGAGGTGGTGGCAGCAGCAGGTAGAATTTTGCAGTTTGCTTCAGTGGAGAAGGCGGAGCTGACTTCATGAGTCCTCGTACTGTGCAGGTGGCCGGCACTGCCTGGCCCACACCATGAAGCACCTGCGCACGCAGCGCAAGCCTCCCAGCTCGGCCTTCAGGATCCTGCAGGTCCCCATGCAGCTGCAAAGAGGACTTACTGATGCTGGCAGCTGCAGCCCTGACCCCAGCTGGCCGGGGCGCATTCTCACAGCACACTAGTAGGCTGCCACGGTACACCAGTTAGTAAACTCTGCAATAAAAGGTATCATTTGAACTACTTTGTCTCTGTCTCTCACATTTGGGATCTACACAGCACATACTCTCTAGTGTATCAAACAGACAGCCAAACAATGTAGGAATGTGGGATTTCTTGGCTTCTGACTTCATTTTCTAATCTGATGCTACAACCGTTACTTACAATAGGTTATAATGAGAGTCTTCCGCTAAGACTTGAGAAAGAACCTTGGCGGGGTAAACTGCTTTACAAGTCAGCCGGGCCCTCCTTTCCCTGATGGAAGAGGCTAGCTGCAAAGATTCCAGGTGCACAATAAATCCCCTTCACCCTTTTAAATGATATAGAAAATCAACCTTCTTAATATCACTACTAGTGATAGGCAATTGCAAAAGCAATCTCAGATGTTCTGCTATCTCCTTAGTCGTATTCCACCATGGAAAAAACCCATTAAGGTAAAGGGAAGGTTGTAAAAGGTAATGCATCTCCAGTTAACCTAAAGAGAGACAAACCTCCCATATCAGGATGCTCCTCAATAAAATATTCCTTCAACTGTTCCCCCTCTGCCTGGTAAGTCTGGACAGAACCCGTGGAAACTACCTTACTAAGATTGCCCTGCAAAAAAGGTAATGTACCAGTAGACAATCCGTGTTGTTTAGGAACCAGAGTAACCCATAGATCATCAATTTTAGCACTTAATAAATTCAGCTGCATAAAAATGTAACCGTCTGAGTACTTAAAGAAACATGCTCAGCTGTTATGATGACTGAGGTATGCTCTTCACTGGTAATCCAACTCCATCCAGCAACATCTGTCTGAGATCCTATAACTTCAGGAGAGTTAGATTCTGAAGGCATATTATGAGACCCTTTGATTGTTTATTTTAGGGTCCATTGGCCCTCTACCCAAAAAGCCCTGAATCTCCTACAAAGAGTCACCTCTCGGTGGAAGCTGGACTTGTAAAACTACAGATTCTCCGGTTAAGGTTTGCGATGGGGCGTAAGAATTTAAAAAGGGAATAGCGGAGTCCAGGATGGTATGTGTCCCCTTGAAGGAGGCCATCAACTGGAGCAAAAAATCCATCAGTACATCTCTGTTTTAACAGTGGGGAATTAATTGATGTTACAATGTTTACCCTTTTAGATTTGGGTGGCATATCTAACAAATGACCAGCTGGCCATAGACCAGCATAAACCCTTATTAAAGTTCTTGGCAACCCCTAAATAATAAAGGTAAACCTAAAAAGAGTGGAGGCAACACTTGGCTCCTAATAAACCACCCTTCTTCAGTTAATAAATTAAAGGTAAAAATCCTTAATATACAATACAGTCATATAATGCCTTTGCTCTTCCCAGAGCTTATGGTGGCAGCACTTGACCCCTAATGAACTATAAAGATACACAATAGGTTCATAGAATGCCTTGTTCTTCCCGGAGCTTGGGGTGGCAACACTTGACTCCTGCTGAGCTGGGAGTAAGAGTCCTTAAAACACAATAGGATCATAAGATGTCTTGCTCTTTGCAGAGCTTACGATGTCATCCCCTGGCTTCTGGTACACAGTCGTCTTCAGTTAAATAATCCAACGTGATCAAACTAATATATAGTCAAAAACTTAACTGCACCTTACTTCTCTTCAGTTACTTGACATGAGGATTAAATCCTATGGGGATTAAATCCAACCACTCAAGGGTAGACCTTTAAAAGCTCAGGTAGCAACCCCTAGCATAGTCTTATAGCGCCTTAGCTGATGCCTAAGGCCATGTGCACAAGGACGTTCCCTTTCACGCGCAGCCCTTAGGTGCACCGTCCAATTGTGTGCGCCAACAGCATGGCCAAATGCTGCAGCTCCGCTCTGTTAATCCCCACTCCTGAAGTGCTGTGCTGTTGCCGCTCCAGCCACTTGGGAACGCCCCGGGGAACAGAGGAGGAAAAAAGGCTTGCTCCAGCTACAGACGTCCTTGTGTCAGGAACAGTCTAAAACACCAAGAGTGGGGAGGACGTCACCTGGGCAACAGCCCCACTCACAATCCCGCTGCCAGGGGTTTCTTTCCCAACAATCTACCCATTCCCAGACACCGTTATAATGAGTCTAGTGTTCAAAGTAATGTTTTGGCTTCATTTTATATTAAGCCTTCTAACTTAGAGTTTGTTATTCTATATCTTGAATTCATGGAGGAGTCTACGATCGGTTCCACTGCTCCACAATTGTTGATAGCTCTTTTCTAGAACAAAAAGTACTGGTTACTCAAATAACACACACAAATAATTCAAGATGCATTGTTTATGACTGTTTCATTTTTATTACCCCTTAGTTTCTTTGGAAGGGGAACTGAACACGTTTTACAAGCAGAGACAGCATAATCTTGTCTATCTCGCAGCTAGTTACATGTGGATTACATGGATTACATGCAATCAGACCCTGTTTTGGCAAAGTGCTTAAATAAACTTAAATGTATGGACCTAAATCTGTTTAGTGCTTAGTCCTAGAGCTTCGGTATTGAAAACACCTGCTTGAGAGTAGTCTGCATCCTAATTTCTCCAGTGGACATGATGGTAACTTTAAATTATATTTGTAAAGCAATTTGGAGTGTCCTGATGAAATGTGGCTTAACAACACAAATTGTTATCCTTACTTTTACATTTACCAAAATACTTTTTTTCCCCCTCTTCATCTATTCAAGGATTCTAATGAGAACTCACAAATGTCTCACCATTATTACCCAATACAGTCACCTTTTAGCGAGATGGTTATTTTTAGTGTGTATAACACAAAAATGGTTTACATGAAATACAGTACTCTGGGGCTCTATGAGAATTGGCATGATTTTAATAGCATTACATCTTCGTTCTACTTTATTGGACAGCTTCTCTACTGTTGTAAAAGACTGGATCTTCAAATGTAACACCTGTTTAGTACTGGTTAAGCGCTGGTACCAGATGACTTCTTCCCCTTTAAGCCAAAGCATGTCCAGATTAAGCAGCAACTCTTGCCATTCCTTCATTATTAGGTTTGTTTCCTTGGGAAGCATCCTAATTAAGTTTTTTTCCAGGCTATAGCTACCCTGTAGTAAGTATATTTCTGTATTCATGTGAACATTTCATGTTTTTTGTATGACTGATACGCGTTAGACATTTCTTCAGGAGCAGGTGTAGTATAACTAAAATATATGGTTAGTTACATGAAAATGTATTTTTTAGTGTGTCATCAAAAACAAAAGCAGAAATAAACTTGCATGCACACACAAACCCCTAATGTCCAGATTCAAGTGCGCTAGAATCCACATCAATCAAAGGGTGAAAACAAACAAGACAGTAGCCTGCACATCACCTGCTCGTCAGTTTGGTGGTCACCAGATGTTCACCCACTTCTGCCTTGGGAGCAGGCAGCCGGCAGCTAATATAGAATGCGTCGTCCAGAGAAGGTCACTGACACAGCCCAATCTAAAACTTGCCCAGCCGGGTTAATTGGGGCTAACGTGCTCCCCTGCCCCCTCCCCGCTAGGCCCTGCCTAACCCCGCCGCGAGGGGAGGTCAAAGGATGGGGCCTGGAGAAGCATGCTTACTTGGTCCACCAAACAGCTGATCAGGGAGCCTGGAGGAGTGCCTACAATCAGCTGTTTGGTGCATGCACCCAAGCTAGGTGAGTACTCCTCCAGGCCTCCCAGTCAGCTGTTTCATGGGCCGGGTCACGGGTGAGTGTGCCAAACAGCTGATAGGGGTGCTCAAATGAGCACCCTTATCCAGCCCAGGTGCATGTGCTGAACAGCTGATTGGGAGCACTCCTCCAGGCCCCCCATCAGCTGTTTGACAGACCAGGTGTGCGCACTTCTCCAGATGCCCACCCACATCAGCTGTTTGGTAGGCCAAGCGTGGAAAGACTTGTGATGGCAGTTCCCTCTGCTGGGATTCCCTAGGGCTGCTCATTTGAATGGCTTTCCCCACCAGCCCAAGGAGTGGTGGCTGCATTGGCTCTACCTAGGGACAGCCAGGAGATCTGACTTCCCCCGTCTCATTTGTTGGGATAACAAGAAAAGGAATAATTCTGTTCCTTTTAAGTCAAATTGCTCCTTTTCTCCCTCCCGAAGTCATTTTTTAAATATGGGATAACTGATCTTCCCTCTGCCAGTTCTCTGATAGCTCAAAGCTACTGCCCTGAAAGTTCTATTAAATGTTAAGAGTTTGTTAACACATTTGCTTTCCATCCTGCATATCACAGCTTACTGGTTCAAAGCCAGCCTTAAGTCCTAAATGAAAAGTGCACTGGGTCTGGGTGAGTGTAGGGAATCTAGCTATGGTTTGCACGTGTGCCAAAGGCCCTGTGGCAGGGATGCACGCGGCTTGCACACACGTACACACGCTCCGCGCAGCAGTCCACAGGACGTGGAATCGACCCCAATGCTTGCAGAGCAGGCAGGAGAGGAAGAATCGTGCTTTTCAGGATTCTACTATTCAGCATGAAAGCTCTCCCTCTTTCACCTCTGGAAGCCCTTTGCAGAATCCCAGTCTTACTTCGTCAAATTTAGTGTCTTGCAATTGAATGCTAAGGATAAAAACCACCACGTTAATTTCTATTGGCTTGGATGTTGTTTATAGTTTTAATAAAGATTTCTAGCAAGCATTTTAAATATTGTTTGCTTGTTTTTTTTTAACATTGGACAGCTTAACAGTACTGAAGATGGGTCCGCTTCTTTAAGTTCTGTTTAAGATGAAGTTCTGATAAGTCAAACTGTTTAGATGACGCACTAAATTTGACTTATTCAGACTTTACTCAGTCTACTGTATAAGTACAGCCACATCAGCTGTGGAGGGACCAATCCCCATGTGCAGGGCTGGGCTTAGGATTTGTGTGGCCCAGAGTGAAGATAAAATGTGGGGTCCATGGTGGCCCCTCCTCCTTACAGGCAACCTCTATGGTGCCTTGAAGGTGGGAGCCCCACTGAGAGGGAGTGGCGCCCCCACAACCTGTCCTGGTGAAAATAGAGGCCACTGCGGGGCCCTCAGAAAGAGCAGGCCCTGGGGTGGCCACCTCAGGTCACCCTGTGGTAAGGCCAGCCCTGCCCATGCAGCTGTTAGGTGGTGCCAGTGCAGGGCACTGGACAAACTGTGCCCCCCCCCCCCCGAGGGGTGGGGGGGTCACTGTTAGATCTCCTGCCCTGGCCAGTGTGGACCAAGACACCGACCCAGCGGTGGGTTCCCGCGGTATGTTCCGAGTGGGTTCCCAGCCCCGCTTCTCTTCCCTGGCCCAAACAAAATCATACCCCCCAGCTGTGATATGGCCGCATGTGATGAGCGACAGCACCTGTTGATCAAAGCCCCGCTCTACAGTGGTGCAGAAGGGACCCGGACACATGAGCTACTACGCTTTGGGAAGCCTTACCCCATTTTGGGTAAGACTGCTTACACGTTTGTCCTCAGGTTTTTTCCAAGGATGCATCACCATCACGTAGCAGCCAGCTACTAACCTCGCTACCACACAGCAGGGAGAACATCTGGTGGCTGCCAGCCACACGCATTGCATTGCGTGGTACAGCTGCCCAGAGTGGGTTGTTAAGGCTGCCCAGTGCATGGTAGCCTGCCCACAGCATTTCGTGTGGCTGTACCCTATGAGTCAGACACTGGATTATAAATAGTGTGGTGTTTTTCTCTTTAGTTTCTTGAGTTTCTAAGCAAACACACCAATGTGCTTTAGGGGAGCCATGCAGTTTCCCTAGCTGAGAGTTTTCATGTTTTTGTTTTAAAAATAACAGGACATCTCTTAATATTCAAAATACATTTTTCCACCCAGAAGTACCACAACAGTCTTTTAAAAGAAACTCTAGGAAGGGTGTTAACTTGATCAGTCCTGTGCAGGAAGGAAGGCTTTTTCCTACTATTTTTTCAGCATGACTTTCACTGACATGATCAGACTGGGAAAAGACTTGTTGGCTGAGATCCCAGGACAACCATGCAATGTCTCTAGTCAACTGGAACTCAAACTGCATTGCCCAAGGGAGAGCCATAACATAAAAACAATTCATTTTACATGCTAAATCATCTCACGTTTGTCCAGTTGAAAATGTATTTCAAATAGTACGTAGATGCGCATAGCTTGTAGGTTTCTCTCAAAGTGATGCTATTTATCAGCATTTGAAAGTAGAGGAGCGTTGGCTATTTTCCATTACATAAGCTGAATACCTAGCATTGATTTCTTCTGTTATAGAAAAATTCTGCTACCATGGATCCATGGCCAAACAGAGTAATCAAAAGAAAATATACTTTATGCAATTTTTTATTGGTTGGCTTTTCTTAATTGGACTTGTGTGACATTTTCACTGTAGGCTCTGATGCGACCTGGACGAATTGACAGAATCATCTATGTGACCTTGCCGGATGCAGCCACCCGTAGAGAGATCTTTAAACTTCAATTTCGTTCCATGCCAATAAGCAATGAGGTCTGCTTGGATGGGCTCGTCCTAAAGACAGGGAAGTATTCAGGAGCAGAGGTAAAAGCCCTGTATAGTCTCTTAATAGCAGTGGAGTGGGGGGGAAATGGATCTATATTGTGGGAAAGAATACCCCATAACAGTGCAAACATAACCTCAAGTTACTTGGCTGAGGAGAGTTCTAAAGGCAAAAAATAAATGTAAATTACTTTCTCCTCATTTGGGGTTTCAAAGAGATTTCCCCCAAAAGAAGATTCAACCTACAGAGATTTCTTTCCACAAAATCACACACACAGAGGTGTCTCTCTTGAGCAAAGTGATAGTCTTCTGTTTCCATTCTTATGAAGATGAAAGGTTATAGAGTCCATCCTTTTAAAAAAAAAACAAAAAAAAACCTTCAGTCTATAGATGCCATACAGTACTACTAGTCATTTCCCTACTATAGGAAGAAATTCTGTTGCCTGACAGTTATTGATTGACACACATTAATATATCAATGGTAATCATTTTAGATCTTGAATGTTTTCTCCATTTGATTTCTTTATAGTTTATATCTTCTCCTCATATATTTTAATTAAATAAGATTTTTATAGTTCTGTGTTAGTTTTTGGTTTTTTTAGATGGTAGTATTGCCTTCTGCATGCTAGACACTTTCCAACTGAAATAGTAGACAAAATCCACTTACAGAGCCTCCAGCAGAAAATGTATATGGATAGGATGGAATGGCTTTATTAATTGTGAAGGAAATGGAAGATTATCAGCTAGGTCGAGCAGCCATACAAGCATGCAAGTTAATCCTTAACATCCAGTTTCAGCCACAGTTGTGCACTGAGAGATTTTAATATATCCCTTCGATGAACTGCAGTGCATGCAACTGTATTTTAGAAATCCAGGATGTTTTTTAGGATCCTGTTGAATCTGGCTGAAGTTAACAAACTAATGGCCAGTTCCTGTAACTTAGCTGATATTCTCGGAGAAGCAACTGTTCGTTGGCTGTGGCTTTGTGTCAAAGGAAAAGTGAAATAGTTATCTGTTCTGATTACATCTGCAGAGTAGTTGCAAAAGGGAAATGGTTTTGAGAAGGGATTTATTATAACCCTGTTGATTACGGTATTATTAACTGTTTTTTATTGTTCAGTGAACTGTAGAATTGTGACAGAGAGGGGCAGTACAAAGAAAATGTCTCAGTGAGTGTTCCTTGGAAGAGTACATACAAAGATTCTGGCATAAACACTGCCGGTTTCATTAAGAATCCTTTTCTTCCCAGTGTCTCCAGTTGCCAGCGATACAAATATTTTCTGCTGCTGAATAGCAAATTCTCATATCCAGTGTCCACTGCCTACTGTTTGCCAAAGGAATGAGAAGAACTTTGGTTTGTGGCTACATATTACTCTATAAACACAGACCTTCTTCTAGAGATGTTCTAAACTTTGAAAAAAAATTGCTGTATAGGCAATAGGTAATGCAGATAGCCCTCCCTACAAATCAGATGTTGTGTTTTCTAGTGTAATTTCTTATCTCTCTTGACCTCTGTACATCACGAAGGTGTGTGTTTAGTTTTTCTCTCTCATACATTGAGGTTGTCGTCAGAATAATGTTTCTTCAGCGTATGTGTGAGGACATAGAGCATAGTTTGAGTGGACGTGCCAGAAGTAAATTGTGTAAATAAGGAGTGCTGAATTTTTAAACTGCTTACTTTTTAACTAGAGCATATCGTATACCACATCACCGGAAATGTCATACGTCCATTTATATTGTTCCGATGTTATAATGGCTCTTCATTAGTACGTACATACATACGTGCATGTGTGCACATGCGCCCACACACACGTGTAAAATGCACTTGATGTATCTGTGTGTTTGCAGCTCTTAGAGGTGTCTCAAGTGAACACTAATGCATGCTGGAATGACTTGAAGTGTGTGACATGGGGTTGGCTTTTAAGATTATTTTTTTTCAGATAGTAAGGCTGGTTTCCCACATGGTGCCAAAGGATGCAGTGAGAAATAATGAAGCCAGGATCCAAATCCCTGCTGATGTCAGTAGAGAAAAGTACAGTTGTCTTCAAGAGACTCCTCTAGCAACAGCCTCAATATATGCACTTTACCTTCTCCCTTTGGTCCCTGTAGCCTCAGGACCAAGCCATTTACAAGATGGATCTGTCTTAAGTACCATCACAGTTCATGCTATGTGATGGGTCTGGGGTAGCCAGATATTCTTCATGTCCCTGCCCTGATACTGATAAATCTTAACTGCTCCTTACATCTCTGAGCAAGTCACAATTTTTAATCTTTTCCAAATCTCGTATGGAAAATTCCATTGAAAGTCCTCAGGACAGACAACTGCCTTTTGGCATACCTGAACCGCTAACAGGAATCTGTGACTGCTATAATGCCATCATCAATCCTCCTCCTCCTCTCCTTTAAACAGGTTGGGGGAAGGAAGGTACAGTAAGTAAGAATATGATCTTATTGAAAGGTTATAAGCATAATAATTAGTTTTACAAAGCTTAATCACTAACAAAGTTATTTTCAAAATCCTCACTCTGTAATTAATCCACATGGAATAGCACCTGTAGTTACATGACAAATTGTCTTTATAAAATATAATGTCTATGATCAAAGATTTTAGGCTTACTTTCCAGACTCCTGTATATTTTATATCTCTTTGCAAGTTGTAGGCTGCCTATGAGGCCTACTGCTAAGTTTCAAGATTGCTTGTTTATAATGAGAAATGAATTGGCTTAGCATAGCAGGCTTGGAGGCCTAGAAAGAGAGCATAAGTTGGTTTACTTGACATTATTAGTTTCACATCATGTCAGGGGGGAGAAAATGAGGAAGGGGTATAGTTAGGCTGGTAGGCAGAAGGAGGAGAAAGATGAAATGTATGTTTGAAAGCACTGATTGGATAAAGGAAGTTTATACCTTATTTAGCTGAGATTTAGCAGAAATTATAATAAGACTAGCTTAATGAATAGTTATAGGGGCTACCATAAACATGTTTGTGCTAATGATGTGGTCTATAAAAATGCCCTAAGCTGACGGCTAGCCAACTACACAGCTCAGCACCCCAGAACTCTGTCCTGAGTGTCACCTGGGCATTCGAAACAGAAGCCGCTTTCAGACCTCCTCCCGTGCATGTTCCGGCTGTGGGAGGGAATGTGCACCGAGGATATGTGCAGGGATCGGCTGGTCTGAACACCCCCCCACCCCCCCCATGACTTTCCCAGCAGACACGCGCAGGGATGCAGAGCTGGATTTCCTGCTCTGTATCCCTGCGTGTGTCTGCCGGCAAAGCTGCGTGGGCAGTGTTCAGACTGGCTGATCCCCACGCATATCCTGGCTTGCACATTCCCCTCGTAGCCAAAATATGCGGGGGGGGGGAGGGGAAAGGTCTGAAAGTGGCCAGAGTCTTTGATAGCAGGAAGGCTCCTTGCTTCCATTCCTGTTTTTTTCCAGAGAGTAAGCTAACCTGCTTCAGAGAGTCTGGCCATTCGTTTGAGGGGATTTATCTCCGACTCTTTTCACATGGGTGAGTGAGTCTTGTTTGAACCGTGCTACAACTGGGTGTGCGAGCGTGGTTGCATGCTCCCATGCACATGAAACGGAGGTGCCTCCATACGTGAGTGATGAGTAGTGGTGTGGAGAGATCGGTGTGCACCCATCAGAACTTCCTGCCCACCCAGCGCACACAGACTGTGGTGCACACCAACCCCCTCGCACCATAGTCCGTCTGAAAAGGGCCTTAGTCTAGCATATCTTTATCTAGGAATTGAGGGAAATTTATGCAATATCTTATTTTACCATAGTTTTTCAAATAATTACAGATACTAACTTAACCATCTAATGTATGATTGGATTTTGTTTCCCATCTACTTTCCTGTACATTCAATTATTTTGCATTATTCTATTGCTTGACTGCATGATCAAAATCATTCCTTTTAGTAAAATTTATTTCTTAAGATAAAAAAAACATAAGTAGTGCCATACTGAGTCAGACCAATGATCCATCTAGCCCAGCATCCTGTCTCCGACAGTGGCCAATCACGGTGGCTTGGGATAAGCACCCAACAGATCACAATGGGGGATCCATTCCCTGTTGTTTTCCCCCAGCTCCCGTCATGTTCCCTGATCCTGTCTGGCTAATAGCTGCTAATGGATCTATCTTTCAGAAACTTGTCCAAACTTCTTTTAAACTCAGCTATAGTACTGGCCCTTACCACAGCCTCTGGCAGTAGATTCCACAACCCAATTATACGCTGAGTGAAAAAATATTTTCTTTTATTTGTTTTAAACTTGCCACCCATGAGTTTCATGG
>QEPC01004817.1:3031550-3061552 GCA_003113815.1 Sphenodon punctatus | reverse complement strand
TATTTCATTGGTTTCAATGGGGACACAGCGCCCCATTGAAACCAATGAAATAAATCCGGTACCGGCATACCGGATTTAATCCGGGAATCCGGTTTTCGTAGAACCGGTAACCGGTAAATCCGGTAGCCGGTAATGGGCCCGGGGTCCCACCACTATAAGACACTACCTTCTATCCCATGACTTTTTAACTTTCTCAAGTCTCTCATGAGGGACCTTATCAAATGCTTTCTTTTAAAACATCTGACCCTGTGTTAATTTTCTCTGTGGGGAAGATCTAAGGGGACATCAGAGGGTTGAACCTGGGTTGGGAGTTCTTCCCAGAAATGCCTACAGAGTGTTTTATGTCACTGTATTATGCTTATCTTTTTAATTATAAGTATTTATGTTCCAAGATATTCTAGGAACTCCTTTTCAGTAGCTTATATGATTTCTCCTATCTTGCTTTCTCTAAGAATCTAGCATCATAAATTCATTAATTTATTATCAACTGAAGTTGCAAAAGGGATTTTTTTTAAAATAAGCCATCAAGCTGTCTTAAGTTCTGTAAATATTACTTATTTTCTTCCCCCAGGTTTCTACAACATATAGCAGTCCTCAGCCTTGAACTACAGAAACCTTTCGTTATCAAAAGCTCAGACATCCTACCTTGTCTGTATAGAGTTCAAATTAGGTTTTCTTAATCATTTGCTGTTCTCTGCTGTAATGACAAATGCAACCACGAAAGGCCCCCAAGCATTCTCTAGTGCAAGTAAAAACAAAATCATGTGGACAATATTTCACAGCATATTGCTTGTTCTGTAATGCTGAAATTATATATTGTCTGAAAAATAGAAGAGAGAGGTTGAGGCAGGAACATGTCCTGGCATAGAGGAAGAGGGACACCTGCCTTTATAAATGTGATTTTTTAAAGTAGGTATGACTTTTAAAAGAGGGAGGCAGGGAGAGATATTATGGGGAGGCAAGGAGAGATATTATATATCTGTTCTTTACAGACCAAACAAGGATGGGGCCCTGCCTAACCCCAAGTTTTTTGGAATTGTGTTGTGAATAGTAGGGCTAGATCAAGGTATACTAAAATATATAATTCATGAAATCAGCTTTAAAGAACCCAAATCACTCTCTCACACAAAAAAAGAAAAGAGGTCTGCCCTTTAGCATTATAAGAATTACCTATTTAAATCAAGCAGTCAGCAGTAGAGGAGAAACTTGTGAGTAGCAACTAGAGTATTACTTGGAGTGTTTCTGTTCTTATATCTGTTTAGAAATATTACAAAACTGAAACAGCCTGTATATTGTATTTCTTTGGGTATGTTTATGAAAAATGAAGCTATGAAACTGTCTTTTTTAATTGGTGGAAGTCAGTTTATGGTGTGAGAGCAAAGGCTGGCATCTTGTGTATGGTATACCAGTTTCCATGCTTACAGGAAACAATAGCAATGAGAGGGAACCATAAATCTTTCACTTGTATCAGTAGAGGAGTTGATGTAAATGTATCTTTCTCACTTTGTAATAACTCACAGCAGGAACACAGGGAAAGCAAAAAAAAATGCCAACCAAGTTTCACTCTGGCTCAAGTGAAAGTGTATTTGATGCCAGAAAAGTTTCTGTGCAGCAGTGTGCTAACTCTAATATACCAAAGCTTAACTCTCAGAGCGCTTGTTCAAAAATGCATGGGATATTTTGTTAGAACATAAAATCTGAAATTCTGAAAATACCCACCAGTGCAATGGACAGCACCAGAGCATGAATAATAAATAATGATATATAGGTGAAAGCATACATTATGCAAAATGAACGGAGTAAAGAAGTGTTCATACCATGTAGACGATACATGTAGTAAGGGGTTATTGTACAGTACATAAAGAAAAGAAATACATATGGATCGAAGTATAGACAAAACTAGAGTGGGACTTGGTCTTATAACTGGAACAGGTAAGGTCTCTGAAGTTTCTTTGAAGACAAGAAGGTAATTCTTGGTTAACATTTGTCTGGCTGTAGAGAATGCTCTAAGAGGCAGGTCGACATTGTGACTGATAAAAAGAGCCAAAAGAAATGGCTAGGGTTGAATGTAGGTGGGAGTATAGGCAATGCTTTTGTATTCCATGTCCTCTGGCACAAATTTCTCAGTATGGGAATAGCACCATAGCATTGCCCTTTTTTGACACTATTTGTGAAAATTATCTTTCAGCAGCTACTGCTGGGCTCTGAAATTCATGATATTCATTGTTAAGTGCTACTGCTAATTTCTGCCTTTTGAGAAACCAGTTCTACAGAATACAGAACAACCTCAGCTTCCATGGAAGTCAATGCAAAATGAAGACGTGCAACGCTTGTCAAGTGGTTTAGGGATCCTTGCTGTTAAGACATCATTGCAGACATCTTTATTTCAGAATAAATCTGTGATGGGCTAATATACCTAATAGGCAAATAGTCAGAATTTTATGCATTCCCAAGTTACTTTGAGGTGATTTCAGTATCCATTCTAGTCATTATAAGAAGGCACATTTAATGTATTAATGAATTTATGGTGGTATTGCATACAACATATTCTCAAAATGGCAAGTCACAAAATGTTGGAAAGAATACACATTTAGTGGTAACAGCCCTCACAAATGTGCCTTTTCCATTTCTGATGGAATTTGTGTGGGTTGCAAATAAAAATGAGATCCCTGTCCAACAAAGGTGACTTGGGATCACTGCTTTCCTATCAACTCTGAGGATGTGTATTTGGCAAAGATGGAGAGAAGATGAGGAAAGAGCTGGCAGTCAAATTGTTTTCCAAACGTCAGTAAGGAACATAAATGAATCATTTTTGGGGAGGGGTGCATTTAAAGGAAGTAACTATCTTCACAGGACTCACCGTGAGACCAATGCTCAGTGCTGTTCTCACAAGAACCATACACGTGCTTGGGATATCACGAGGACGAGCATAGCGCAAAAACTTAGTGAGACCTTCCTGCTGCATTACTAGCTCCAATACAAGTAAAGCATCCTGGAGTTTGGTTTGTGCACACCACCTCCATATTATATACTCTTGAATTATTATATATTTTTGTATAGTGGTTTTATGTTTTTATGTAGTACGGTATTTGCAATGGCCAGATTGGCTAAGCAATAAAGGTTGAATTGAAATTGAAAAATATACTCTTGGATAATTGCCAAGCTTTGTGGCAATGGCAGCATTAAGGAGTTGGGTTGTTGTGCCTGCATGGGAGAAGATCTTGGTTCAGTCCTTTATTAAGGAATGTCATTTATCTCTCTGCAAGAACTTTGAGTGTGCCTCTGTCCCAGTGTGTGCATAAGAAAGTGACAAAGATAAGGAGTATGACCGTAGGGAAGTAGGATGTGTTTGTACCCATTGACGAGCAAAGGTTGGAGTGGGATGTTGCTCCTGCATCTTCCAATGAATAGACAGACTGGTGTAGTTGGGCAGTGATTGGAATTTTCCTCTGTGAATGGAGAGTGAATTAGGGAAGAAACTGGAGCTACTTCATGAACAGAGGCAGCTGGAGAGAAGGTTTGGGTGAGCTACTTATGAGCAAAGAGTTAGAACAAGTAGATGAAGCATCTCTCTTTAGAGCAGGAGGGCCCATTGTTCTTTTTATAATTAGTATTAGTATTTAGTATTTATTTTTAGTGTCTGCAATGTACCCTGTTGTGTACAGTCACTAATTGGAGAGAGATCCCTACCTCAAGGGGCTTGCAATCTAGGAAGGGCAAGAGGAGAGAGACGAGGACAAGGGAACAAAGGGAGAGTTAGGGATACCTTCACAAAGCTGAGAAGTCAGAGGTGCATGTGCTTAACTTAGGGTGAAAGCACACACGACACCAGGCTGCCGTGTCCTGGGCTGACTCGGGACAGGCAGATGGAGTGCAAAACAAACATGCGTGCTGCCAGCTGTCCCCGCCCCCACGTTGCACCCAGCACCCTGCCACTCCAACCATGACAGGCAGTCATTGATGGCCAGCCATAGCCGCCTGTCATGGTGGATGCCCAGAAATACACATGCAGCTCCAGGACGGCCCACTTTGGCCCAATCGGAGCAAACCCTAGCCTGGGCTATGGTCCCGAAGATCTCTGGAATCGCAGCCCAAGCTAGCCGCCAGTGCAACCTGGGATACCCCAGGTCGAATATCTAGTGGCGACCACACACATGCAGATGGGGTCCATGCGGAAACATGCCACAGCAGGCCAATCTGGTCTGCTGTCACATTTGTTTTTGTCCTTAGTTACAGGGGCGATGGGAACCCTGAGTGAAGGATAGAAGTGAAGGCATCAGTGACAAGTCTTTGGGGATGAGGAGTTAGGGATAGCTTGATGGAAAAGGTGGGTTCTTCTTCGAGGACCTCCGCAATTCTCACTCTTGGAATTCACTTCCTGCTCTGCAGGCACCGGAGACCTTGTTGTCAGCAGTCTCCAGGCAGAAAGCCTGGAAAGATCTAGAATATGGTGAGGGCTCCGCCCCTCCATCCCCCCTCCCGTCCTGTCAAAAGAGCAGGCTCAAGATCTTGTGAGAACAGGACTGCATAAATAGGGGGAGGAGCCCTCACCGCCTCAGTTCCTTTCAACCGCGTTGCGTTTGGAAGACCTTCAGCACTTTACAGTGCTTGTCAGTTAAAAAAAAAAAGAAAAAAAGAAGAAGATTATTAAGAACAACTACTTGAGTGCAGTGTCCTGGCCCGCGGGGTTCGTCCCCTGGGCTGCGCCCACTTTCACGCAGAGTCACCAGACTACGCACAAGCAGGCGGACTTAAACGCTGCCACAACTGTCCGGCTACACTCTCCGTGAGTGACCATGCCTCTGAGAGACCCATAATACTCAGACTTGTAAATCCTGCTCTGTCCTGTCTACCAGAACTAAGTGGGCTAGGGCTCTCCACCTCCGAACATTCTAACAAAAGGGTACTTCAGGGTGGTGAAGAGGGGCCTCTCTGGCTCCCCACCCGGCACTCACTAACCTCCGAGATGAATCTGGAGCCCGCAGCTCCTGCCACTCTATCGGGACCACTAAGCGCTCCCGGTACCACTTGTACCGCTGGTGCAGTAATCCGGAGCCTGCAGCTCCATCAGGACCACTACGTGCTCCCGGTACCGCTGGTGCAGTAATCCAGAGCCCGCAGCTCCTGCCGCTCCATCAGGACCACTAAGTGCTCCTGGTACCACTGGTATTGCTGGTGCAGTAATCCAGAGTCCGCAGCTCCTGCCGCTCCATCAGGACCACTAAGTGCTCCCGGTACCGCTGGTGCTGTACCAGGCGCCCGTGACTCCTACCGCTCCATTGGGACCACTAAGCGCTCCCTGTACCACTGGTATGTTCTTTGAGGAAATCCAGCCTACGGTACGGGCAACAAACAGGGAAGTCTCCCGTTCAAAGAGCGCCTCCCACACCACAGAGTGCAGTACCAGGCGCCCACAACTCCGGCCGCTCCATCGGGACCACTAAGTGCTCCCGGTACCGCTGGTACAATCTCTGAGGAAATCCCAACTACGGTCCGGGTCTCAAACAGGGAAGTCTCCCATTCAAAGAGCACCTCCTTCACTACAGAGTGCAGTACAAGGCGCCCCCGTGAGGAGAAAAAGAGAAGGAAAAGAAGCAGAGGTACCGGCACGGCGGACACCCCACGTTCCATGGAGGTAGAGACTATTTTTTCTGAACCGGAGCGTTCTCTCACAGTGCAATCATCACCGGTTCCCACGGTATTGTCCGGTGCCCAGCAGCTGCACAAGCAACTGCACCCTTAGTGGTGACCTTACCGCTGCACCCTGAATGGCGCAGAGACACTCGCTCTACTTCTCACCTCAGTGAACCCCATAGACATCATATATCACGCTCTAGATCTCCTCGGTACCGCGTAATGCACGCTGATCATTCTACCACATCCATGAATAGGTCTCCTCCCGGACCGCTCGCAAATTCCTTTCTATACCATAGTGACCAGCGGACCTGCTCCCCTTGCTCCTGCTGTTCACCATATGAAGACTCCCGGTATCGACGGTACCATTATGCCTCCCGGTACCGCTCCTGATCCCAGAACAGATCACCACCATATCCTTCACTGTCTGACTTTGAGCATCTGGAGCGTGCAACTCACCCTCCACCTGCTCCTATGCCAGCAGGCGCTTACCTGCCGCCGCTGCCTCCTTGTGTTCCTCCTACGGCTACCATTTCTCCTCCTGAGGTGCCATCAGTACCGGCCCACCTACCAACCTCTGGGAACCACTTTCCTTCACACTCTACTAGGAAGTCCACCATTAGACCGCCCTACTTCAGAGCTGCCTGGGCCTGCTCTTGGGATCTAATCAGGGAAATCTGCATCCCCATCTTCCTCTTCCTCCACACCCATCCTTGAGTAGGATGAAACTTATCACTCCCTCCCAACTTTGCCCTTGCTCGGAGGACATTAAGGCCTTTCAGGCCATGCTAAGAGATTAGTTTCGGCTCTGCCAAAACTGCCCACCAAGATAGTCAGAAGACTCAGTCAGGCCCTGTGTTTGGGATCCTTGGTACTCGGGAGTTGGGATATATCACAGACAATACTGCCACCATGTGGTACCTCAACAAATGGGGGAGCCCAATCCATGTGCCTGTCTCTCGAGTTAGAAGCTATCTGGAACTGGAGCGTCAATCACGATATCCACCTCCAGGCCATTCATCTTGCAGGGGAGGACAATTCTCTTGCATATCAACTCAGTCGTCAAACATCCGACCACCACGGGTGGTCCATGAATGATCGTGTTCTACAAGACATCTTCCGAGAATAGGGTACTCCGTCCATATATTTATCTGCCACTACAGAGAACGCAAAGCTCCCCATGTTCTACAGCCATGCAGGGTTAGCGCCAGGATTGATCTCAGACTCATTCGTGATCTCCTGGACTGGGGACTTCCTTTGTGCGTTTCCCCCAACACCTCTCCTGCGCAAGGTGCTTTACGGAATCTGATCAGATCACGCCCACATCATTCTCATAGCCCCGTTCTGGCCCGGGAAAACCTGGCTCCAGAAGCTCCTGGACCTGGCCTCCGAGGTCACAGACCTTCCTCTCCAACCCAACCTCCTGTCACTCCAACAGGGCACCATTCTCCATCACGACCTACGCATGTTCCATCTCTGCACTTGGCTATTCGTCCATGACGGGTGGTATTCCCAGAGATTTCTGCTATTCTCGACACCCGTCCACCCGAGCGTGTTACACGGTCAAATGGACTCGTTTCTCTAGAGGGTGTTCTTACATCAAGATTCCAATGACCTCCCTCAATATGAACCATATTTCCAAATATCTATCACATCTCCAGGAATCTGATCTTTCCCTCTCCTCCGCTAAGGTACCCTAGGCTGCCCTTGTCCCCCTTAGAACCAGAGGACACAGATACCCTATTTTCCCATCCTCTGATGAAGACCTTCGGGAACGGCCTTATCAATACCTTTCCTCCCACTACTCAACCGGCCCCCTAGTGGGACCTTAATCTCGTACTTGCAAAATTAATGGGACCTCCATTTGAACCTATGGTCTCTTGTTCAATGGAAAACTTATCCATCAAAACTGCCATTTTAGTGACTATCCCCTCAGCCCAAAGGGTTAGTGAGTTAGCAGTCCTCAGAGCCTCTCCTCCTTATATTCACTTCTCAAAGGACTAGGTGGACCTCAGGATTGACCTGTCATTTTACCAAAGTTCCCTTTACATCTGAATCAGACTATCTCTTTCCCAGTCTTTTTTCCAAAGCTACATGCCTCACGTTCGCAACAGTCTTTACGTTCTCTTAGATGTAAAGAAAGTTTTGTCGTTCTATATCCACCGCACTAGACTGATCAGAGCTTCTGATTCACTATTCATCTCCTATGAGGAACAGAGAATTGGTGTTAAGATTACCTCCCAGACACTGTCGAAGTGGATTTTCCTCTGCCTCCAGAGATGCTACCTTCAAGCTTGGAGGACACCACTTCCTGTCTCCGAGCACACACTACTAGAGCAGTGGCCACAACCATGGCCAATCTCCATGGTGTCCTGATCGTAGATACTTGCATAGCTGCTTCCTCGGCCTCTGTTCACACATTCTCTAAACATTACACTCTGGACCTAGCGGCTAGATCGGATACCCTAGTGGGAAGAGCAGTTCTCCAATCTCTATTTGCTTAACTTCCTCGACTCCCATCACCTTGTGGTAGGTATTATGAACTCCGAAGTGTGAGAATCGCGGAGATCCTCGAAGAAGAAATAGTGGTTACTTACCAGTAACTCTGTTCTTCGAGAGAGCGCCGCGTATACTCACGACCCGCCCTCCTTCCCCTCTGTCTCGGATGTACCTTTAATTCGTCTTCCAGGACGGGGTTGGAAGGAACTGAGGCCGTGAGGGCTACTCCCCCTATTTATGCAGTCCTGTTCTCGCGAGATCTTGAGCCCGCTCTTTTGACAGGACGGGAGGGGGGATGGAGGGGCGGAACCCTCACCATATTCTAGATCTTTCCAGGCTTTCTGCCTGGAGACTGCTGACAACAAGGTCTCCGGTGCCTGCAGAGCAGGAAGTGAATCCCAAGAGTGAGAATACATGGAGCTCTCTCGAAGAACAGTTACTGGTAAGTAACCTCTATTTTTCAGGAGTGATTTGAAGTCTGGGAGGGAAGGGACCAGAGCAAATATCCTCAGGGAGGGAGTTCCTGACGTAGGGGAAGGGGAAAATGTGTTTCGAGGAGCAAGACAACTGTGAGCAGAGGAAGATGGCAGAGGAGTGAAGCTCCTGAGTGGGAATGTGGTGGGAAACAAGTGCAGAGAGAGAGAGGTCATTTTTACGTAGACGCACCACCACCACTCCGCACAGTGTTTGGGTGGGTGTTGCGGTGGCTTCCATGTAAATGGCCGACGGGGGGGGATGGGTGTCCGCTCGGTGTTCACCCCTGTGAACACTGAGCGGGATGTGTGGCGGTGCGTGTGTGCTCCCGCGCAACACCCATCTCCACCCACAGAGCCCTCTGGAAAACTGCAGCCAAACACCCATTCCCCCACCCACCTCCGTCCATGTAAAAAGGGCCATAGGGAAGAGCAAGGCCATGAAGAGCCTTGAAGGTAAAGATAAGGAGCTTGTGCTGAATGCATTTGGGTAAAGGAAGTCAGTGTAGGGAGGGAAGAAGAGACTGAATATGGTCAAAGCAACTGACAAGGCTGATGACTATAGTGATCTTTGGTATCAGTATCACAGACTATTGAAGTGTGACTCAGGAATCAGCTACAGTCTAACTTCATTGTAACAAACCCTTATAAAGTTGTCAAACCCTTCTCAGTGTGGAGTGTAACAGTGTGTGTCACCAGTGCAGCGGGAGATGCTGTCACTGAGCAGAGGCTACCAAAGAAAAACTGAACCTAGCAATCTGTCATTTGGTTTTGCTGTCCTCCACGCTTCCTTGTGGCCATGCTGTTTTATTGTCCTGTACTTGGCTGTGGTTTCTAGCTATGGAAAGACATGTCAGTGTTTAAAACCAGACTGGAATTTCTTTCCAGAGGAAAGAATAAGTCTCTCAGAGCTTTTGTTATTGTTACTTTGATTATTTTCCCCTGTAAGTAATATTTAGCAGTTTTTATTTTATTTTTATGTATTCTTTTATCAAACTATATAGTGGTGTGTTTTGGAAAAGCCTTATTTCACCCACTTTATGGAAAGAAATGATCTCAGATGCATGCATGTGAAACCTGGAGTCAAACTGATTTTGTGATGAGCCATGAACACAGCAGTTCACATAGGAAAAAGTGTAGCATCTTTGAAGAACTCTTCTTGATATAGCTTCAGTGTTTGCTTGATATAGTTTGAGTGCATTCACATAAGATGAACCCTATCCAGTGGTGACGCTGCGCTTCTGGTGTCAGGTAAGTACCACACATTAAATCTTTGTGTGGCTGCTTCTGTCTCTTTATCACAGCTGTTCAGCACTAGCCATGTTGCTGGTGCTATAACAGGGATAAAAATTAATAATAGTAATAATAAAAACATGGAGCTCCTGGGTAATATAACCCTTTGGAAGGAGTGGCCATATGATTAGATTTGCATTTTATCTGGGAGACTGACTGGAACACCAGATGAAATTGACTTCTACACTCCCCTCCCCCTCCCCCTTTTACAGGTGATTAATTCCTTGTTTTAAAAGGGATGACAGTTACTTCTGCTCTTATAGGCAAAAAAATGGATGCAACAAGCATGCAAGTAAGAGCTCAGCACAACAATATGGGTTTGATTTGACGGAATTTTGCAAATTCTGGTTAGTTCCTAGTAGGGGTGGGAATATCGGTATCGGATAAATAAGATACACCTGATAATCAGGTATATTGGATTAATCCGATAATCACCGGTATCGGCATACCAGATTTTTAACATTGGTCACTTTATCGGTTTTTTTACATCGCGGCCATTGAAGTGAATGGCCGCAATGTAAAAAAAAAACCGGTAAAGCGGCCAGTGTTAAAAATCCAGTATGCCGATACCAGTAAATCTGATACCGGGGAGATCCAATACCAGTGTATCTGGTATTCTCCCCGGTGTCCCATTCCTAGTTCCTTGATCCTAGACATTGGGTATAAAGCAAGGCCTGAAAATTTCAAGGATCACAAAAAATAAATAAATCCACCACACTTTTAAGAGAGAATAAAGTGTTGATTCTAGGCAGTGACATCAAATGTTGCTATTTGCTTTACAGTCCTTATGTCCATTAAATATCCACTTAAATATTTGCTTCACTTTCATTTATATCCTACTTAAAGCTGTGACTGGAAGGCTTACTAAACTGCCCATTATGGATACTTCTACTAAATGCATAGTAATTAAGCAAAAGACTCCATTGTTTAACCTTCTCATACTCTTGAAGACAGTCTAGGGATATGAGTATTCTCTCCTACTGCTTCCTTGGCAAACCTTCTGCCAAAATGAATAAAATCTAGTACATGGATATTGATATCCAGATAATATTGAGCTTCACATTTTTACCTTAGTTGACATTAAGTGCATTTAAACTATAATTACCTGAAGGCTAATTTAAATAGGATGTTTATACCAAGCTAACAACCGTACTCAGGAACACTTTGTGCTGCTCTACTTGTACTTCTGGTACTGTGCCAATTATTTTAAATTGCTATCAAGCTGCATGAATCTCTGATAGAAAAAAAGGAAGAAGAGATACATCCTAAAAATGGGGGATATCTAGTAAGAATAGGGGAAGTGCTATAATGTTTAATCCATTTAGTAATGTTGCTTGCTTGAGGAGGTAGCATATTTTAATTGGATAACTAAATATTAGTACTGCTTTGTGCATATATAGATGTTTGTGATGGTGTGTGTACATAATGTGTGTACATACAAGATTTTTGCAATTCAGTCAGTGAAAAGGTTGTCTGTTGTGCAAGTTCTAAATCCATTAATCTTTACAACTGACAAAACCAGCAATTTAATAATCTACGTATGAGCATCTTGTGCAATATGCCTGGGTGTAATCATGAAGGGGGACAAGAGGATGCATTGGGTGTTAACAAACGAGACAGTCGCCCCCTGGAGTCCAGGCTTGATCCATGCAGCTCCCACTCGTTTAGCGTGTAGAGCCTAATGGCACCCCCCATGTGTATTTCTTGTGTGTTTGGGTAGCCCCCACTCACAGGTTTAGCATGACAAGCCTAATACATGGGCAGGCATTATTCCCCATCACATTCTGCCCACCAACCCTTCCCCCTTCTCAGTATCCCATCTTCTATCATCATGACCATGGGAAGATGATCATGGGAAGTAGTAGTCACACCAATTGTTTCTTTCTTCTGGGCTATTATGAATCCAGGAGACAGTCCAGCACCTGCTATCCCCTCCCACCCATGGAGGTTCATACATGGGTTTATATCTGCCAGCACTTGGCAGCTGGAAATAACCTTTTGCTATGAACAGAATGCTGAGTTCTTCAAGTGGGGCTCTGTGACGCTCACCAGTGGGTTCTGCGCCTGCACAGTATTGGTCATCGGAAGCTTCGCCAAGCAGTTTATCTGCGTACCCTCAGAGCCTATGCTTGGTTGACCGCCATATTTGCGGGCTTCTCAAGTTGGTATATGAGACAGGGCAGGACACGCTTTACCTCAGTTCCTTCTTGAAGGAAGTCCTCCTTAGTAATAGCTCTTCTCTTGAAGACTTGATACCTCAGAAATATATACATTTTTCATAGACAGTTTAAAAAAAACAAAAAATCTTTGTCCAACTAGAACGCCTCTTCCTTCCCTTTCCCTCATCGGGGGAAGGGAGGGAGATCGGGCAGCCTTGCCACTGCAAGATGCCAAATACGCCAAAGAAAGTGGACTTCAAACAATGTAAGAACTGCCCTGTTTCTATTACACTTACGGGCCCACATGACAAGTGTCTCTTCTGTCTCAGTGAGACCCACAAAGCTCACATGTGTCGGGCCTGTAGCAGTCTCTCAAAACGGACTGTGGGAAATGGTAAAATTAAACTCCAGTTCCTTCTCACTGAAAGCGCACTCCAACCCCACAGCAGCTCCCCCGCTCATTCTGCCGGGGCTCTGACATCGCCAAAAAGGACGGCCTCTGCGCCTCCTCCTATGGGGGCCAAAGTTCTGTTGCCCCAGCCAGAAACCGGTAAAAAGACACTCCACTCAGGAAACTGGCTCCCGCACCAGTCAATCAATATTTATTTACGAGTACGGACTCTAGTCATGACCCAACAACAAACATATAATCATATAAGAAAAACAATGAGGTGTCTTGTATTAATATCCAATTAAAACCAACCATAAAACAATAAAATATGTTAAATACATAAAATAAGCCAATATAATCTCGCACAGAACAACAACAAAAATGCTCCAAGGGAAGCGCAATGCTCAGAAAGAAATCAAGAATCAATTCGGTGCAGAGAAAAATAAAACTTATGACCACAAGGGACTCTAAGGTTGTAGGGTGGGGAGGGAGAAGGCCCAGGTCTTAATACTTAAACTAGGAGAGGGAGATTGGCAAGATATTCTATGTGGATTGCTTTGCTTTTGCCTTAAGCCATTCGATAATAAGGGCTCTTCTCTTGAGTGCCAATAAGGTATAGGAGGCAAGCGCCACCATAGCCTCCTTGTGAGGTAAGGAAAGGAGCAAAACATAGCAACCCTCTGTCTGGAAAGAGTAGCCTATTGGCAGCAATGGAGCCAGCCAAGTAGTACGAAGGAGGTGAAAATAGGGGCACCTTAGCAAAAAATGCTCAGTGGACTCAGCCTCCTTAATACTGCAAGAGCAAGATCTAAGTTCAAATAGGATTCGCTTTTGTCTCCCCTCCACTACTGCCAACCGGAGCATCTGAAAACAAAGGAGGGTATAAACTCTCCTAAGCTTATGATTCTCTAGGAGGTCCAGATAAGGTTCGAAGCAATGGAATGGCTTGATTAGCCCAAATGAGGGAATAACCTTCCATTGACGGACCACGGACAGATCTTCTTGGGCATCGATATTCTGAATCCTCCTAAAGAGTTCAGCTTTAATAAATGGGATTGCTTTCCCCTGAAAGAATTCAAAGGAGTACCCCAGCTCGTGGATCAAATGCCCCAGATATAACAGCCAAGGGTAGGCCCTTGGACTGCTGTGTAGTAACGCATCCCTGAGGCAAATCAAGGGGAGCGCAGTCTCGGGTAAGACCAAAAGTCGAAGCCAATACCTCAAGAAAGCCATTCTGCCCAGTGCCCTGATAGATAGCGTGCCCGTTTCCAACCTTAAAGCCGCCCCTGGGACACTGGGCTCCCCTCTAAGCAAATGCCTTAGGGTGAAATTTTGAACGTGTTCCAAGATGAGAGTGTTGGGGAATGGGACCAACTCCACCCCAAAAAGAAGAGATGGGGAAATTTTGGCCCGATAAACCTTCAGCCAGGACGAGATTGAAACCCCCTTCGAGATACTAAAAGCTCGAACAATATCTCTTGCATCTCTAGTGGCCTTGGCTGCCCTGGCCTGCAAGTGGGAATGCCATGTACCACTGGAGCTAAAGAGGACACCTAAATAGTTGAAGGAACTAATAGAGCCAATTTTCCATGTTCCCAGCTGCCAGGTACGGGGATGAAACCTAGGGCCCAAAACCATAACCTTGGTCTTGGCAGCATTAATCTCGAGGCCATTAATTGAACAATAATGATGCGATTTCCCTAGGGCTCTTTTAATCCCTATCTCTGTTTGGGACAGGAGAATAATATCATCCGCAAATTGCAGAAAGCTCAAATGGGTAGAGCCTATCTTGGGGCCATGGACCTCCCTCCTCACTGTTAACGTAACCTGGCAAATCCGCCAAAAACAGGTTAAACAGCAGGGGTGCGAGGACACAGCCCTGCCGAACCCCTCTCCTAATGGGGATAGCATTGCCCTGGGTCACAGCCCTCACACACACACACACCCCGTTGACACGCGCTTCGTTATTGGAGTACAGCTGGATTATAGCAGATAGCAGTTTGCCCTCAATCCCCCAAATCCTCAGTTTGGCCCACAATCTAGAACGAGGAACAGAGTCGAATTCCTTAGTAAGGTCCAGAAAGGCTAGATGTAATTTGCCTTTCCTTATTTTCTGGACCTTATGAATAGTGTGCTAGAGGATGAAGCAACAGTCCATAGTGGACTTAGCCTTCTGGAACCCAAATTGTTGCAGGGGGATTGTCTTCCCTTCCTCTGTTCATTTTGTGAGATATTCCAGCAGGAATCAAACTAATGGGCCTGTAACAAGCCGGGTCTCGAACACTGCTTTTTTATGAAAATAGGGACGATGGTACTCCAGGTCCAAGAGGCGGGGATGCTACCTCCTTCAACCAGGGAATGGAACAGCTGGAAGAAAATCCGTGCCCACCAACAAGGAGTAGCCTGCAGAACCTCTGCTGTCACCAGATCTGGCCCTGGAGCCTTATTAGTTAAGTTTCATTATATGCTGAACTATACTGGACTCCGAGAAATCCTCAAGACGACAACCCACGCTAGACTCTCTCGGTGGACTCGTTGACAAGTCCTCATACCCCATCAGTTGATCTGAATAGAGTTTCCAAAAAAAAACTTTCCACGCGGAAGTAGACGGCAGCATCCCGCTAGCGACTCTCTTAGGTTTTAGGATATGATTAAGGGCTGCCCAAAACCCACTCTGATGGCATGTGGACAAATCTGTGCCCATTGTCTACTGGGCACAGATGGGGGTAGATTAGTCAGAGCCGCAGAACCAAGAGTTCCTACTGTACAGACTGATATCGCCACAAAGGCCAAAGCCCCGGTACTGAGAGAGGCCTCCGTACAGGCAGAAGCCTCTGCACTGATGGAACCTCATGCCTCCACACACAGCACCATCTCTGCACCAAGGGAAGCCTCCATACGGAGCACCCCTGTGCACGTACTGGTATGGGGGAGATGCCTCCATACCGAGAGAAACCTCTGCATGGAGCACTCCTCCACAAGCATCTGTACGAGAGATGCCCCTGCACCAAGATTCCTCTCCACACCAGCAGCTGCCTCTCCTTTAAAAAAAAATTTTAAAAAAAGAAATTTTCTGAAAAATGCCAAAAAGAAGAAGTGGGACAAATTCTTAGATCCTGAATCTGGTTCCAAACGCTCCAAAACTTTGCATCGATCTCCACCAATCTCTCCACATATGATAGAGTTGAATTCATCCCAGTTTCAGCTTCCACCTACATCGGTGCCAGTGACTCCCACAACCTCTCCACGAGCATCAACTGAGAACTCTCCATGTTTTTCGCCAGACTCTTATCCGGACACTGAAGATCAAATGCACCCCGGTTCTCCTCACTTTTTGTGTCCCTCCACACCTCCGGAGTTCCCACGACCCAGACTTAAGAGCGTGATTTCACAACCAACGAAAAGTCATCACATGGAACCAAGTTCACCAGCGCATCATCCATGCTATCAGTGGCCACAAGCACCATACTGGCCTTCTCCTCACTACCTCCCCTACCAATGGAATCAGCCCTCTTCAATAGGCTATGACTATGCTGCATATACTTCTAGGGGTATGAGACACCCGTCTCCTGCACCATTGGCAGCATTGGGCAGACCACCAACTCTTGCTCCGCTACTATACCCGAGGATGTCCACGGGTCTCCACTCCAGAGGCTCCTAGACTCCCCTAATGCAAATTGCACAGACTCTGAAAGAAATACTACAGCAGATTATCGCCACCACACATTCACCGCAAACTGTCTCTCCTCCACCACCTCCTACTCTAGCAAGCTCAACTTCCAGCGTGTCATGTTTTCATCTGATCCTCCTATCCTGGCATCACTACCTGCAGATCTGTCCAATCCCGTAACAACTGCAGATACAAGAGCCCCTTCTCAGTCAGGATTGCGTGCATTGTCTTCCCACACACGCAGCTCTTTTCCAGCCTCTGATGGGGAGAGTTCCCAGACATCTGAGGAACGCAGAAAAACAATCTTCTGATACTTCAAATAAGGACAATTCTTCCTCTTATGCCATCCAATCAATCGGGGGACTCCACCTCATGTCCATCAGATAATATATTAGACCCCACCTAGCTGGTCTACTCAGAGGATCATAAGTTGCAGGCTTTAATTGCAAAAATGTCTAAAGCGTTGAACATAAAAACCGTTTCAGTGGAAGAGGAGGAAGAAGATCCTATTTATAAAATCCTTTCAAAGAGAGCTTCCTCCAAATTAACCCTTCCCCTCTCAAAAAAGCTAATGAAGCAGTTTAAGCTGCACTGGAAAACACCATCAGTGGCCTCTCCTGTGGATTCTCACTATAGTGCCTTTTACCCGGTGCCAGCAGATGATCATTCCATGTTTGTAAAACATCCCACCCCGAACTTGATGGTGGTTCAAGCATCTACAGACAGATCATCAAAGACTTCAGAAACCACTCCATCTGACAAGAGAGCAAATGTATAGAAATCCTAGGAAGGAAAATGTTTTCTTCCACTGTGATCCTCAGGGAATTAAACTATGCATCTGCAATGTCTACATTTAAGCATCTACTATAGAACTCCTTGGGTCCACTTCTGCCCCTCATGCCTTCAGATGATAAAAAGAAAGCAGAGGTCATCAGACCTGAGGATTTCTAGCCCAGTCACAATTGACAACCTCAACACACATTGGTGACACAGCAGCCAGATCAATGGCGAATAGTGTGGTGGCTAGAAGGCATGCCTGACTCCGCTCTACAGCTCTCCGCTCTACAGGCTCGTGAAAAGATCAAGAATCTAAAATTTGACAAAAAGGGGCTGTTTGCTGCAGACACGGACAATGTCCTGGCAAAATGGACACTAAAAGAATGGCATATGCACTGGGTCTCTTACAAAACAAAAAAGAGGTATCCTTTCACCCCTTCAAATAAGTCTGCCCGATATACTTCGGGATACTTCCAGCAATCCGTATTTCCCTTCCTCTCTGTCTGTATCATCAAAGAGGAATATAACAGACGAAAGCAACGGTCTGACCAGAAGACTACATCCTCAATGTCTGCTCCCAACAAGCAGAGATCTCATTTTTAATCATGGTATCCATTAGCTTAGAACCAATTCCCAAATATATCTTCTTCCCAAACAATTGGCTTCCTGCCTAAAAATTTGGAATCTTATTACATGTGACAAGTGGGTTCTTGACATCATTTCCCATGGTTACTCCCCTTCCCAATATCCCCTTTCTCTTTCTTCCTGTAGCAGGAGATTTTAGCCCTCCTCTCTAAAGGAGCTATTGAGGAGGTGCCTGAAAATTTCCATGTAAGGAGCTTCTACTCCAGGTATTTCCTGTTAGCTAAGAAAGATGGGGGGTCTTAGGCCCATATTGGACCTTAGAATGCTGAACACGTTTGTAAGGTCCTTTAAGTTCAGGATGGTCACCCCGAAGAAAATACTTCCTTTCCTTTTCAAGGGAGCTTGGTTCTCTGCTTTGGATTTACAGGATGCCTATTTTCATATCCCTAGTCATCCTGCCCGTTTGAAATATCTAAGATTCACATTTGAAGATTCTCACTACCAATACAGGGTTTTGCCTTTTGGGCTTTCTACAACCCCCAAGGTGTTCACTAGGTGTCTGGTACCAGTGGCAACATTCCTGAGAAAACGAGGCCTCTCAGTCTTCCGTTACCTGGATGACTGGCTCCTGGTTTCATAGTCAAAACACCAGTTGCAGGAAGACCAATTTGCCATTAACCTCCTGCAACCACTTGAATTTATGATCAGTTTTAAGAAATCAAATTTAACCCCTTTTCAGTCTATAGGAGCAGAGATCAACTCACTCAGAGCCTTTCTACCATGGGATCAATTTCTCACAATTCAAAATGCAGTGGCTACCCTCCACACGCTGTCCGTACGGAGGAGCTGCAGCGGATGAAGCGAGAAGGGCAGCAGTTAGAGCAATGGTGTCATCGTTCTCGCACTGAAGTTGACCAATTGCAACACGGAGTCTGGTTACTTACCTATGCCATGGCGGTGCGGACAGCTAAGAAGGCTTTCTTTGCTGCCCTCATCGCATCGGCTAAGTCCCATCTGACTGAGCTTTTCTGGATGGTATGGGGCTGGTCAGTCCGGCCTCCCTCTGCCTGGATCCAGAGTTATCTAATGCTCGCTGTGACTTGTTTGTGGACTTTTTTGCAGATATTGCAGAGAAAATCACTCAAATTCATCATGGTTTCGACATGGCACTTTTACGTGGGTGAACCAGAGGCAGTTGAAGCCCCATCTTGTCCTGTTTTATGGGATGAATTTCAAGATATGTAGCCCTCTGATGCAGGGGTGAATTAAATCCATGCCCGTCCTGGCTGGCTAAAGCCAGTCAGGAAATGTTAGGGCTGTTGCTGTCTGGGATAGTCAACATCTCCGTCAGGGAGAGCAGGGTGCTGGACTGCCTCAAGAAGGTGGTGGTGCGGCCCCTGTTCAGAAAGCCATCATTGGACGTTGACACCCTGGCCAACTACCGGCCGGTCTCTAACCTTCCCTTTTTAGGGAAGGTTATTGAACAGGTGGTGGCTTGACAGCTTCAGGAGCATCTGGACCGGATCAGTTTCCTGGACCCCTGCAGTCCAGCTTTCATCCGGGTTATGGCACAGAGACTGTGCTTGTGGTCTTGGTTGATGACCTCTCCCGAGAGTTAGACTAGGGTCGTTCAACCCTGCTGGTTCTGTTAGATCTCTTGGCTGCATTTTATACAGTTGATCATGAGGTGTTGGTGACTCGGCTGTGGGACCAAGCAGGGGTGGGTGGGACTGTTCTTCAATGGTGCTGCTCCTTCCTGGCTGGGAGAACTCAGCATGTGGTGCTAGGTGGTTATTCATCTTCTCCCTGTGACCACATGTGTTGAGTTCTGCTAGGTTCTATCTTATCCCCCAGTTCAATGTGTATATGCAGCCTCTGGGGGAAGTCATCGGAGAGTTTGGTGTAAGGTGTCATCAGTATGCTGTTGACACCCAACTATATCTCTCTCTTTAATCAGACCCAGGTCTGGTAGTCTCGGTGCTTACTCAGTGTTTGTCAGCTCTGGGGGACTGGATGAGGGCAAGTCGTTAGAAGTTAAATCCTGACAAGAAGGAGGTGATGGTTGTGGGGAAAGCTGGGGGAGTGATCATTGATGGGATCCGTCCTCCCCTGGTATCTTGGGTCTGTAGTCTGAGGATGCTCCTGGATCCGCAGTTCCACCTGACATTTTGCCAGCTGCATCTGGTACATCGAGTTAAGCCGTATGTCTCGGACTGGGACCTTGCCACGATCATCCATTCTTTTATTACCCATTGGCGGCCAGGGACTCAGGTGAGAAGGATGGCAGTGGCAGAGGCAACATCACAGAGCCCAGCAGCTTCTCTTTCCCCCCCCCCCAACTTTAGTTGTGCCGGTACTGGGTGTGGGGGGGAGGCTTCATTGAGAACAGCTGGGGCTCAAGGGTTGCTCCACTCACCTTCCCCCCCACCCTTGTGGGGGTGGAGTTGCAAGAGAGACACTCCCAGCTTGCTCCCCATATTACCGGGGGCAGCCGGAGGCCGTGCCGGAGGCACGTGCCGAAGGGACACGTCCAAAGGGGCTTTTGATGTGCCCCTTCGGCGGGGCCCGGAGGTGGAGGGGGTAATGTATAAACGGGGCATTGTTAATTTGTTTATGCTGCAGTTGGTTAGAATATCTCCCCTCAGTGAGAGGGAGGAGGAGATAGAAGTGGGTGCTCTCTCCTGATGGCAGCAGGTGAGGGAGGAAGGAGATACTCATGTTGACCCCGGTGTGTCGGGAGTTATAGTGAGGAATTGTGGAGGTAGCATTATTTAATTTGTAGATGTGGGAGGTTTTCTTGGGTTGTATTTTCAATGATGTTGCAAAGTGTGGGTTTGATAATATTATGTTTATGTATGCTATGTCCTCTGCGTAGGACTTGATAATTTTGTGGTTAAGTGTGGTCCTCTGTGTAGGCCCCACACTTATAGTGAAGCAATTTGTGAGCTGCCTCGAGCTGACAGGAGAGAGTGGGATATAAAAATCAAATCAAATCACCTCAAGATTAGACTACTATAATGTGCTTTAGGTGGGGCTACCCCTGGTGATGGTCCGGAGACTGAAGCTGGTGCAGAATGCAGCGACTCATCTCCTTAAGGGGACGTATCATCGCAAGCACGTTACTGCAGTGCTCTGCTCTCTGCACTGGCTGCCAATAGTCTTCCGGGCCCAATTCAAGGTGTTGGTTTTGACCTTTAAAAAGCCCTAAACGGCCTGGGCCCCACCTATCTGCAGGACTGTCTCACCCTCTGGATTCTGGATAGGCCTCTGCGGTGACTGGGGGCGTCCTCCTTGAGGTTTCCCAGGTGTCAACCATGAGGAGGGCATTCTCTGTGGTTGCTCCACGGCTGTGAAACTCCCTCCCATTGAAGGTCCACCTGGCCATAGACCTCCTCTCTTTCCATAGACAGTGTAAGACCTGGCTGTTCTGCCGACCCTTTGCCGAGGGAGACGGTATGGGTGGGTTGGGCTAGGGTGCGGGTTTTATTGTTGGGTTATTTTAATGTGGGGTTATTTGTACATGTTGAATTTTAAAATTGTATATGTTTTAAAATGCTGTTAGCTGCCCTGAGATGTTTGTGCAGGAGGGGGTGACACATAAATGTAAAAAATAAATAAATAAAATACTAGGTCACGTGGCTTTGGCTACGTCAGTAGTGAGAGACAACAGACTGAGGATGTGCCCCCTCCAACACTGGCTGGCTTGGAGATACTGTCCATCAGAGAACGACACAGATTATTACCTCACCATATCTCCTTCAGTCCTGCACACCCTGTCTTGTTGGACCAGAGAAGGCAACCTGCTCGAAGGAATGCCTTTTGCCCAACTATTCCCAGACATTCTACCGACCACTGGTGCTTCCCTGTATGAATGGGGGCTCACTGCGAAAAGCTATGGGTGAGAGGCCCTTAGAACAAATGGGAATGTTCTCTACATATCAACCTCTTAGAACTACGAGCAATTCGATTCGCCATGAAGGCATTCCTTCTTCTCATAGAAGGCAGGAACGTCCAGATTGCCACAGACAACACCATGGCAATGTGGTATAGCAACAAACCAAGAGGCACTCGTTCATCCAGGCTCTGCAGAGGTAACGAAGCTCTGGAAGTGGTCCATTCTTCACAACATTCATCCCATTGCGACCCGCCTCACAGGTCAATCAAACGTGATTGCAGACGTACTGAGCAGAGCACCCACTCTGCAGCACGAGTGGATGTTCAACAGATCTGTCGCTCTAAATCTAGTCTCCAAATGGGGATAACCGCAAATAGATCTGTTCACTTCACCCCACGATGCTCAATGCCCCGTATACTGCACTCGAGCAGGGAAAGGGCACGGATCCCTGAACGACGTGCTCCTAATCCTCTGGACGGACCACCTACTATACTCCTCCTTCCATTTCCCCAATCTCTCAAGTCCTCACAAAACTGGACAAAGAGAAATCCCGATGCATCCTCGTAGCTCCCAGCTGGCCCAGGCAGCCATGGTTTACCCGCTTACAGGCCATTACTGTAAATCAACACAGTCTTCCTCTCATCCAAGATCTCCTTCACCAGAACTACGGAGACATTCTCCACCCCAACCTCCAATCGTTGCACCTAACAGCGTGGCTGATATCTCCCGAACGCACCAAGACTGGTTAAGTCTGCCTGAAGAGGCTGGCTGTATCCTAAAAAGTGCTTGTATAGACTCAACTAACAAAATGTACAATCTGAAATGGAAACGCTTTTCCATATGGGCAGCTTCTCAACAGATACTTCCAGAAGCAGCTACCATCACAAACCACCTGACCTACATGGTCCATCTCAAATCTCAAGGAGTGGACCCATCCTCAATAAAGGTCCACCTTGCTGCAATCTCTGCCTTTCTACCCCCTGTTGATGGTCGCCCGACCTTTTCGCAGCCAGTCACAAAACGTTTCCTAAAAAAACTCCACAACTTTGCCCCACCTGTTCGAGACCCTTGTCTCTGATGGGACTTTTAAACCTCATCTTATGGAGACTAATCCTACCTCCTTTTTGAACTTCTTGCAACTTGTTCGTTGCATCAACTACTGTTGAAGGTCTGCATGCTGGTAGCCCTTACCTCGGCCAGAAGGGCAAGTGAAATGGCAGCCTTGTCAGTACTCCCTTCGTTCCTGATCTTCCACAATGATAGTTACACTACGTTTACCTCCCACATTTTGACCTAAGGTGGTCTCCGCATTCCATGTCTCAAGACATCGTATTACCAGTCTTTTTCCCATGGCCTCACTCCTCCCAAGAGGAACTCGCTCTCCACACTCTAGAAAACAAGAGAGCCTTGTCGTTTTACATGGAAAGGATGAAACCTTTTCGTAAATCTAATTCCCTCTTCGTTACCTCAGGAGGGCCTTATCTGGGAAGCATGGATCCAGCTGTAGAGGAATGTTTGTGGGAGGCATGCAGGAATGATTGGCAGTGGGGGAATCATGCCTGGCCCAGAAACTGTTCCCTACCATGATCGCAGAACAGAGCGGACTTGGGTGTTTTCCATGGGGGTGGGGGTTAGGGGAACCAGGGAGGGAGAGCGGGTTCCATGTAGGCATGTGTGAATGGCCAATCGGGGGTTAGGAAATGGCACCTGCCCTTGACCAACAGTGCTCGTGGTCATGGCAGCAACATACTCAATCAGGGAACTCTGGAGCTGAATGGACTGGGACAGGCTGCTTTGTGTCTGTGGCTTGCCCACATTTCATTGATCTTCTTGCTCACCTTCTCGATCACTCTGTCCAACCACTCAAACTGCTACCAGAGGTGGACCCAGTAGCTGTCATCCTGCTGACAGTGCAGCGGGCCTCACCTGCAAAGGCCTTGTATTCCGAGGCATTCTGCCACACTGTCTGCCTATGCTCCCTGGCCATGCTATTAACAGTGTTACGGATCTTGTCTGCCCGCTGCGTGGTCTCTCCAAGCAGTTCTCTTGCCAAATCCACCCTGTTCCGCTGGTTGCGGACATACAGATTCTGGTTTGACCCGGTGCTTGTGACAGGGGGTTCCATCTGCACCTGTTGCACTGACAGACGTAGCAAGGCAACAAGGAAAACCATTAGTTCAGACTGCCACACCCAACTTTCCATCCCTGTGTTTTAGAACCCTGCCTACCCAATTTTCAGTCCTCTGCCTGCCTGAAGGAAAGCAGGAATGAGTATCTGGCCTGTGTGGCTGCTGGGATAATTGCTGTGGCAGGATCCCAGTAGCACGTATTTCTCTCCTCCCTCCCATGGTCACTGTAGAGTGAAGAACATACAGAAATCAGCCACCACCATTTGTGCCTCTCCTCCCCCCCCCCCCCCCCCCNCCCCCCGCTGCCATTTTGGTTTCTTCCCCCTCCTGTTCTGTCATGGTACCTTCACCATCCCACGATGATGCCTTGCCCCCCGCACAAGACGGCAGGCCCACCATGGTGGCTTCCACCTGCTTCTTGCTCCTACCATTCCCATCCAGTGGAGCTGTTTCCTGGGGATTTTCTTGATGCTCTTCCATGTTCTCTTGGCCACCTGTCAACACAGTAAACATAAAACCACTTTATTTGATAGCTATTTGGATGGGTTATACCTTTTTTAATGGGCAATGGCTGTACAAATAAAAGTTATTCATTATTCATTCTAGTAATCCGCTTGCTGATTTTGCTAAATTTGTCAGGATATTGTATAACATTTTTGTTTCTGTTTTCAACAGTAACCTACTTTTATATGGATTTTTTAAATGTTTTCAAATTACCTTTATGCGTGCTAAAATGTATTTTTAAAACACTGTACTGTAGCCTAAAGAGTCCTTATTGTTTTTATTATAACTAGGGGTACAGGGATAGGGAGTCTCTGCTCCCTGGACCAGATTGGCTGCCTTTTAATTCCTGGATTTGGTCCATATATCCAAAAATAAATAAATAGATAGCAATAAACAGCAGCCTTTATCATTCAGCTGTGTAAACACAAACACACACATTCCAGGTGCATTAATTTACCATTCTCCTTCACCTCCACTGCATCCTCTGCAAAGGTGACATCTGGGTGGGATCTCCACCAGCAGTCATGACTTCCATGGTGGGGAGTGGTTGCAGCAAGAGAGCTGTCTCCACCCACTTATGGCCCCTGGCAAAGGCACAGCCATACAGGTGGGATGCAAAGGTGGTCCCATCCACACTGAGGAACAAGTCAAGGAACGTATAATAGTGCAATATTTGCCTCCCATGACTGGAGGCGAAGTTGTTGTCCTGGATCTCTTTGTATACACACCTCAAGTCCTTGACCCACTGTCTGCAATGGTTCATATCCTGGGTGTAGCCATTTTGACCAAGATCTCTTGGAATACTACCTCATTCCTGTAGTACTTCACCAGAGAATATTGGACCTTCTGCTCCCACCATACAGTGATGAAGGCTGTGGTCACTTCCTTGATCTAGGGAATGCAGCATTGGCAGACAGATCAGTAGATGGAGAGTGACTGTGATTGTCCGTTGGTGGTAGCAGAGCTGGTTGTTGCCAGGCTGCCAGATTGAGCCATGGCAATCCTCTACAAGTTGTTATGTAGCATGCAACAGCTCAGAAAGAACAAGCGCTGGGCATGTACTGCCAACCAGGAAGAGCTGAGAGAATGCACGTTTGAAAATGGCACTGTGTGCCATTAAGGCGATCGTTACATGCACGTCGGTGAGAGTGGAGAGAGAGGTGGAAGCAATCACTCTTCAGAACACACTAAGCTTTTCACCCATGACTCTGTGGTGCTGCCGGACCACAGAGCTATAAGCAACCTGATTGACAGGATGCGGACACGTGGGCTCACGCTAGCCCACGTTTGCCTGCACAACAGACTCAGCATGCTCCGGGACCCCACCATGAATGGAGGCTGTGTGTCTGGTGGGAGGTGGCCATGTGGTTAGTGGGGACAAACACCTAATAAACAGGTGGACACTCATCTGGTGTGGGCTACCATCTCATTTAACACCCATTGAGCATCTATGCGGGCGGAGGAGGGCATAAAAGCTTCGTTTCCTCCCCGGAGAGATTGTTGCTATGTTGTTTCCAAGTGATAGAGTGATAGAGAGGGAAGCAAAGTGATTTGAATGTTATCTTTTATTGGGCCAACTACTGTTGGTGGGAATAAGCAAGCTTTCAGGCCACACAGGGCCCTTCCCCAGGCATGTGTGTAGCCAGTCAAAAATATATAAACTGAGTACATACAGGGCAGTATATAAAAGGCATGAAAAGGTAGGATTAAATAAGACAAGGTGACTAGTGGGGGCATTATTTGATAGAAAGAAGAGTGCCGGGCATAAAAAACCCCACAAAGGTATAAAAACAGGGCTGTTAAGGATGTGAAGAAGACAGATATAGGTGAAGGATAAAAGGGAAACAGCTACAGTGAAGTGAAATGGCATAAGAAAGGATCTTACACACACACACACACACACACTTGCTACCTACAGCTCTGCACTTCAGGTAGAAGCTCTTAGTGGTCAGAGGAGGACAGTGGGGAAAGGGTATCTGGAAAAAAATCTTCTTTTAAAGGGCTAATTTGGTACTACATCTGGTGCGTCAGCTTTGGCCGTACGTTTCAGATGCGGACCTGGCTACCATCATCCATGCGTTCATCACCTCAAGACTGGATTATTGCAACACACTCTACATGGGGCTACCCATAGTGACAGCTTGGAGACTGCCCCTGGTGCAGAATGCAGCGGCCTGTCTCTTTATGGGGATGGTTTGCTGGGAGCGCATAACACGGGTGCTCCGTTCTTTACACTGGCTGCCTGTAGTCTTCTGGGCCCGACTTAGGCTGTTGGTGTTGACCTATAAAGCCCTACACGGTCTGGGCCCTGCCTATCTGCGAGACCGCCTCAGTCCCCGGGTTCTGGATTGGCCCTTGTGGTCATCTGGGGGGTGCCCTTCTTGAGGTCCCCCGAATATCCTGGGGGGACTATGATGGAGAGGGCATTCTCGGTGGCCGCACCACGGCTGTGGAACTGCCTTCCAGCGGAGGCCCAGGTGACCCCCAGACCTCCCTTCGTTTCGACATCAATGTAAAACCTGGTTGTTCCGCCTGGCTTTCAGTGCGGGAGGGGGTTAGGGTGGAGGGTTAGGACGGGGAGATGTTGGGTTGTTTTTTTGGCTCTGCTTGGTTGTGTTTTTAACTTGTTACTTTGTTGTTGTTTTATTGATGTTTTTATGAGGACCGTAAGCCACCCTGAGCTGCTTGGGCAGGATAGGGCGGGATATAAGAACTTTAAAATAAATACATAATTTAATTTAGTTATCTTTATCATGATTGATTTAATTTGCAGGACAGAGTTAGGAGAGGGGAGTCTATCTTGCTGAAACTTTAAGACAAAGAGGGGTAACATGCCCTCAAGGAAGATTTGTCTAGAGTGTGATTCCCTTCTGAGAAAATCTGCCTTTTTTCTCAACCAAAAGTTGAGGCTGGGAGTCATTCAGCTTTGGAATAAACTTCAGGACTGAGAACAGACAGGGAAGATGCAAGCTTTGGAACAATAAATCTGTCCATAGGAATACATATCTTTTACAGAATCGAGCATTTCAGGCTTTAGTTTTGAAGTGATTTCTAATGGTGCACATGCTAAGAGAAAAAGGCAAGGAGCTTATGGATTGGGAGCAGGACTGCTGCTGGACGAGGGTGGATCCAGTATGACCCTCACATTTAGGCCAGAGCTTTGCCTCTAGGAATTTCCCAGATATGAACTTAGAATCTTTAGAAGTGATTATTGTGTTGGGAAGCAGTGCCCATCAACTACTTCACAGCAGTAATATTTTAATTTTAACCGAATTCCATATTTTAGAGTCAGTCCAGCTTGTGAGGGTTATCATCTGTTCCTATCTTCAAAAAAAGGAAAGAAGGAGGATTCGGTAAATTACAGCCCAGTCAGCCTAACATCAGCACCAGGAAAGATACTAGAACAGATCATAAAACAGTCAGTCTCTAAGCACCTTGATGACAATGCAGTGAATGCTGGTCGCCAGCATAGATTCATCAGGAACAAATCATGCCAGACTAATCTTGTCTTCTTTGATAAGAGTACCTAATGTAGTCAATGAAGGGATTGCTGTACACATAACATATGTTGATTTCAGCAAAGCATTTGACAAAGTTTCACAACAGATCCTCATTAACAAGCTTGCACACTATAGGATGGAAGACACTACAAGGTCTTCCTGAACGAATCCTGCACAAGCTCCTAGTCTTCACCTATAAAGCTCTTCACAACCTCGCTCCCCCCTACCTCTCTGCACTTATCGCCCTCCATACTCCAGCCCGTGCACTTCGCTCCTCCTCTGTCCCTTCTCTCACCCTTCCACGCCTTCCCTGCTCCCCTAAGCGCCTTCGTCCCTTCTCACTTGCTGCCCCCCATGCCTGGAACTCCCTCCCTGTCCACATCCGCCTTGCCCCCTCCCTTCATACCTTCAAATCTCTCCTTAAAACTCACCTCTTTCGCTCTGCTCTGTCTGACTCTTTATCCTGCTGAGCCACTATTCCTATACCTACGATCTGTTTACCCTTATCCTTGCAACATGGACCTGCCTGCTGTCATTCTCATCGTAACCAAGCCAAGTACGTGCACTTGAGACCTCGCATCTTCATGAATGTTAGACCCCTTGTCTCTCCCTCTGTTCCCCTTCCTAAGTCTCTCCCCCAGCTCCTGTCTCTCAGATTGTAAGCCCTAGGGGCAGGGACCGTGTCTATTTTATTACTTTGTAAAGTGCCATGTACACTGCTGGCGCTATATAAATGTTTGTTAATAATAATAATAATAAAGGTCAAAGAGTTCATCATAATGTTTGAGGGGAGGTATCGAGTGGGGTGCCACAGGCCTCTATCTTGGGTCCAGTACTGTTCAACAACTTTATTAATGACTTGTTTGACAGGGTGGAGGGAATACTTATCAAGTTAGCAGATGACACCAAACTTGGGAGGGGTAGCTAACATCTTGGAAAGATTCTCAACTGAACTAATAATTTGCTGGGGGTGATGGTTGCTATTTTTTATCTGCCAACTATTTAATAAATCAGCCAAAAGGATCATACTACTAGACTGGTTACTAACACCCAAAATGCTATGGACTTCATGGTAACATCACAGAAATCAGGTTAGGCTGCTGGCTTCAACCTCTTGGTGTCCTCTCTAGAAGGATGTCACCCTGGGAAGATGGGCATCCTGTCCAGTGGGTGGGCTGGCCCAGCTGCCTGTGTGCCAGCCTGAATATTAATCAACGGATTAGGAACATTTTGATAGTCTACTATTTTGTGGAGAGAGAGAGCCACTGAAATTTGCAACTTAAGATTTCGAAGAATGGATATAGACATACTGCAAATATAATCTTATGGGAGGAAGAGCCAGGATCGTCTTGAGCTTCAAAAGCCATTGCTCCTATACCATCAAGCAAGCATGGATTTTTTTTCTTTCCCCCATTTGCTTACTTCAAATGAAACATCTGATTTAAACAGGTCAAGATGAGTAAATTCAGATTACAAGTGTTAACATTTTAATGCTGAAGGTGATAAAACATTGTCATTTAGAAGGTGTGACTGGGATTTTGAGGTTCCCCCTCTCTCTGGCAGTTCCCCAAAGCACCACTGGACCAGCCACGACTCAGTCTTGCCAGGAGATCACAGCAAGTGGTCCTAGAGGACTGTACTTTATTCTCTGGGGCTCACTTGTGTAGGGACCCTGCAGGGTTCCATTCTGTTCCCTCTCGTGTTTAACGTGTATATGAAGCTACTTGGGGAGGTCGTACGCAGCTGGGGGAGTTGTCATCAAAATGCGGAGGACACCCAGCTGTGTATATCTTCTTTTATAGGACCCAGGCCCTCTTGGTGGATGAGGTCAAGCCAATTGAAGCTCAGTCCTGATAAGATGGAGGTGATGTTGGTGGGTGGGGTCGGTGATCTAGGGGAGGGGAACACTTCTATTATTGGGGGTGTTTGCACTCCATTGGTTCCATCTGTGTGGAGCTTGGGGGTGCGCCTGGATTCCCAGCTGTACATGGATCTCCAGGTATCAGCTGAGCCTTCCACCCTCATCCATGTATTCATCACCTCGAGACAAGACTCCTGCAATGCGCTCTACATGGGGCTGCCCTTGCTGACGGTTTTGGAAATTGCAGCTGGTACAGAACGTTGCAGTCTGTCCCTAGACTGGGATGGGCCACAAGGAGCACATGACACTGGTGCTCCAAACTTTCCACTGGCTGCCTATTGTCTTCTGGGTCCAATTCAAGGTGCTGGTTTTAATCTTTAAAGCCCTTAACGTTCTGGGTCCTGCTTACCTGAAAGATCGCCTCACCCCCTCGGCGGCCCTTGTGGTCGTCTGGGGGCACCCTCCTGGAGGTCCCACACTTTCAGCGGACCCATGCTGACAGGAGGGCATTCTTGGCGGCCGTGCTGTCATTTTGGAATGCCCTCCCAGTAGAGGTCTGCCTCAGCCCAAATCTCCGTGCCTTCTGACAAAGTTGTAAGACCTGGCTCTTTTGCCAGACGTTGGGGGGGGGG
>QEPC01004817.1:2955721-3021908 GCA_003113815.1 Sphenodon punctatus | reverse complement strand
CACCTCTCTTTTAAACCTTACATTGACTCTGTTGCCAAATCCTGCCGATTCGCCCTCCATAACATTGCTCGGATCTGCCCCTTTCTCTCTACCTCCTCGGCCAAAACCCTTGTTCATGCCATGGTTATCTCTCGCCTTGATTACTGCAACCTCCTCCTTGCTGACCTCCCTCGCTCTCATCTGTCCCCCCTTATTGCAATCCAAAACTCTGCTGCCAAAGTCATTCACTCTGCCGGCGCTTCGACCATGTGCAGCCTCTCCTCTTCTCTCTTCACTGGCTCCCCCTTCCTGAACGCATCCTGTTTAAACTCCTGGTTTTCACGTTCAAATCGCTATACGACCAAGCTCCCCCTTACCTCTCGGACCTAATCTCCCTATGCACTCCTGCATGCGCTCTCTGATCTTCCTCTGTCGCCTCCCTCATTCTCCCTCGTTTCTTCTGCTCACCTAATTGCCTTCGACCCTTCTCCCTTGCCGCCCCCGTTGCCTGGAATGCCCTCCCTGCCCACATCTGCCTTGCCCCCTCCCTCCACTCCTTCAAATCCCTCCTCAAGACCCACCTGTTCCTCACTGCCTTTCCCAATCCCTGCTAGACGTTCCCAGATACCTACTGCCCTTCTCTGCAGACTGCTGCAAACTGATTGTAACCAAGCCAAGCACACGCACCTGAGACTTCGCATCCGCCTGAATGTTTGCTTGTCTTCTCCCCTGTCTCTCCCACTGTCCCCTCTCCCTGTCTACCCCTCCTTGTCTTTTAGATTGTAAGCCACAGGACCGTGTCTATTTCTATGTTCTGTACAGCACCAGGTCACACGACTGATGCTAAAAAATAAATAAAATCTGAGCTGCTTGCAATACTTGCTTCCCTCCCTTTCCCCTTCTGGGATTTAGGTCTTCTTACTCAGTCAGTACGCCTCTCTGTCTGGGAGTTTTCTTTCACAGTCTGCACTCCTTCTGGGCTGCTACTAGTCTTCAAAATCGCCTTGAAGATGTCCTGGGCCCATAACCTATTGTAGAGTTAGCTTTCTGTTGAATAACATACAGCAGAAGTTTCTTCAAAACAGAACTTTACTAAGAACTCAGAAGACATGCTTCCATACTGTAAAGACTGCATGGGACAAGAATGGGGGACAGAGAGAGGAGACAAGGAGGAAAAAACACTGTTTCATCCCCTGACCCTCCCTCTACTGGACAAGCCCCATATTAAACTTGCAGGGCTTACAATGGGCTTTTACTTGTGACTGTTGCATAATCCAACAAAAAAACGGCCATAATTACTTCACTTTATATGTGTTTTTGGCACCAACTTTCTAGGCATCTGGTACTGGTCATTATTAGCGACTGCGTTCCAAACTGGATGAACCACTGAATTAGAGGCTCGGAATCAACGTAACAATTCCTATATACCTTGAACTTTATAGTTCAAGGTATATATCTCAGTCTCAAGCATTTGAATAGATGTTTGTGCAAAACAGAACACCGTTCCATGCCTCAAGTATTATGGTAGCCTGAGGCAACTGTTCCCCATGCTAATATTAACTGACTTGTTCAGATTCACCATCATTTCTCCCAGCTCACCCACATTGAAGAAGGAATTTAAGACTTATCAGAAGCTTAAATATACAAAGTGGCCTTGTATGATCATTGTTCATACTATGGTTTCTCAAGGTGATAGAAACAAAGTTATAAGTGTCAAAAAGATAAACTGAAGGCCATTTCCTACCCAGTTAGAATCCGTATAGAACAGGTTGTTCCTTACATGTCAGAAAAACACTGATAACATCTGACAACCATAGCACATATGAGTACACACAATAATATTAGAATGGTGGTAACAGATGGGTTCTCATTTTGGGTTTGATATTTGGTGGTAATCATTCATCTTTGTTTTGCAGTTCTTCCTTTAAGAAAGTGTTACTTTCGTATAGTATAAAGTAAGAGTTCACTCACTGGTCTTACAAAACACAGGAAAGGGAGGGAAATTCTACAGATAAGCATTGTCCATGGGTTTTGCTGGTCTTATTTCCTGTACTTTTAAGTGTACAATACTTTTAGAAAATAGATAGGTATTTTATTTTCATCCATTTAAAACCCAGCAATACTGGATGTTCTGCAAGCAAGTGCTTTATTGCTAGCTACATGGTGTTTTGAACTTGAAAATTGTGTGGGTGGTGGTTGTTTTAATGTGCTATATTATAAAAATGTTAGTGTAAGCCAACCATAAGACAGAGAACTACCAATCTAATTTTCAGTAAACAATATGGTAGGGTACAGTGTTACATACCTATGCTTAATATGTCCTCATCTTCTCTCCTAAACCTTCCTCTCCTCCTTCCCTCTCTATTTCCATTGATGATGTTACCATTCAGCCTATCGCCTGGCCTGCTGCATGGGATTCATCTTCAACTTCTTCCTCTCCTTTCCTTTGCATATCAGATTCAGTCTGTTGCTAAGGCCTGTCACTTCTCTCTGCATAACATTACTAAATTGCTGTTCCCACTGCCAAAATTCAATCTCCTTCTCCTCGCTGGCCCCACTCTCACCTTGACCCTCTCTCATTTCTGTTCAGCAGTTCGCTGCTAAGGTCATTCACCTTGCCTGCCTCTTTCATCATGTTAAGCTCTTTCTCTGCTCCATCTCTCTCCCCCTTTACATCCAGTACAAATAATAATCATCATCTTTATTTTTATATAGCACCCCCATGCCATGGCACTTAGGGTGCTTTACATACAACAATTTAACACAACTTTTAATCCTCACAACAACCCTGTGAGGTAGGTTAGGCTGAGAGAATAATGTGACTGGTCCAAGGTCACCCAGTGAGTTTGTCTTCACTTTCCTGGCTTTTTATTACTTTGGTCCTCCCTATTTCCCTTCATCTCCTGCTACATTCCCACCTGGGGATTATGGGTGATTTCAGACGTTACGAGATCACGCTGAACCACACTGAACCACGCTCAACCCCCCCGCGGGGCCAAAGGGCCCGGAACGTCTGAACGGCGTGCGCCAGATGTTCATCACGCTCAATACCCACATGGGGTCAGTTTGAACCACGCTTCCCGGGCTAGCCGGGGGAAGGTCTCGGGAAGCGTGGTCAAACCAACCACCACAGGGAACCAAGCAAAAGTAACGTCTGGACGCCAATCCCCCAGCGGAACCAAAAAAATGGAGCCCCGGCCGGGGACGAGGCACGCAGCGTCGCTGCCAGGCAACCAGCACCAACACAAACACCGGAGGGAGATTTAAAGCGAGAGCAGCAGCAAGCAAGCGTGGCGGGATGGAGCGAGGAGGGAAGCGGAAGAGAGCGGAGGCACGAACAGCGACAGCGGCGGGACAGGAGGCGGAGGACGTGCAGCCAGGCCCAGCGATGCAGGCGGAGGGGGCACAGGTGCAGGAAGGGGGCACACGGGAGCACCCGACCAGGGAGGCGCCCCGGGAACACCAACCACAGCTGCAGCCGGGTCGCGCCGCCCCGGGGACAGCGGCCGGAACAGGCCCACAGGAGGCACCCAGGAAACGGGTAAGGGCACCCACTGGGAGGGGAACAGGGGGCACAGGGGAACCCCCTGTGGAGGGGGCCGGGGGGACCCCGGGCGGAAGGCAGGGGGGCAGGGGGACCCCGGGCGGAGGGCAGGGGGGCAGGGGGCCCCCGAGAGGGCCCACACCCTCACCCAGCAACCAACCACCCCCCTTCCCCCCCCCAGACACGAAAGTCGGCCCGGGCGGACGAGCCCCAGGAGGAGCCCGGCCCCCGGCCCCCGGAGGCGCACCCCCAGGAGGAGGTGGAGGAGGAGCACAGGCAGGTGCAGCATGAGCTGCACCGGGAGGAGGAACAGCAGGGGCCCAGCCGGAGGAAGGCCTATCACAGAGGGGGACAGTGGGGCCTCCAGGAGACCCGGGACTTCATACGGATCTGGGGGACCCTCGAGTACCAGGTGGAGCTCGCAATAAACCAGCGCAACGAGCATGTCTACCGGGACATCGTGCGCGACATGGAGGCGGCGGGGCACGAGCGCACTGTCAACCAGTGTCGCTCGAAGGCCAAGGAGCTCAAGAGGGGGTACAAGGCCCTCAAGGACAATAACAGCCGCTCCGGCCACGGGGCCCGCACCGCCCCCTACTACGATGCCCTGGACCGCATCCTTCACATGAAGGGCTCCATCGTTGCCCCACGCCTGGTGGGCAGCGCTGTGGTCCAGGGCAGGGAGCGGGCCGAGGTACCCCCTCCCCTCGCCGCCCGCCCGGTAGACACGAGCTCAGGGGACCCCCACCCCCAGGAGGACCACCCGGGACCCGCAGAAGCCCCAAGGCCCCCCCCCAGCAGCAGCCCGGAGACATCCCAACGCCGGGCCGGCCAGGCGGAGTCGGAGGTCGGCACCTTCACCACCCTCAGCCAGTGGTCCCAGGGGGAGCACTCCCAGGGTGAGGCGCCGGGCTCCGAAGGCTCGGAGACGGACATAGAGGGTAAGCGGGCCCCCAGGGCAGGGGGGGGCAAGACCAGGGGGCCGGTGGCAGGGGCGGGGGTGGGGGCCCTGCTGCAGGGGCCACAACCAGCCCCCTTCACCCGCTCCCCCCTCTCCCGCCCGCAGGACATGGGGAGCCCCAGGACCGGGCCAGCGAGACGGTGCAGGCCCCCGCGGAGGGCACAGGAGAGCAGGTGCCGGACCCAGGTAAGGCGGGAGGGCTGGGATGGCGGGAGGGCCCCCCGGGCGCCAGCCCAGGGGGGCCTCCGGCCTCAGTGGGGGAGGGGGGGCAGGGGGCCCCGGGACCCGACCCCGCTAGGGGACAGGGCCCTGCACTGACCCACCCGCCCATTTCCACAGGGCAGCCCCCGCGCGCGGCGCCTCCGCCGGCCGCGGCCCCAGCCCAGCGGATGCGGGAGTACCGGGCGCGGGTCCGCAGGCGCAGGGAGGAGCAAGCGGAGGACATCGTCCGCAGGGCGGAGGAACAGGGGGAGCGCATGATCGCCTCCGTGGACCGCATGGAGGCGGCCATAGAGCGGTCCATGGAGAAGGCCCTGGAGACAGACCGCCGGCTGGAGGCGGAGGTGCGCCTGGAGCGGAGGCGGGAGCGCCGGGAGCACCAGCGGCAGCAGGGGCTGCTCAGGGGCCTCCGGCAGGACATACAGGGCATGGTGCGGGAGCACAGTGCCAAGATGGACAGGTCCCACGACATTGGGACCTCCCTGCTCCTGCATGCGGGCACCATGTGTGCCTACGTGATGGCCGGCGCACCTCCGGGCGCCCTGCCCGCCCAGGTCCCCATGCCGGGCCCCTCGGCGCCCCCGGGCCCAGCCCTGCCGCCCCTGGCGCCCCCCCGGCCCCAGGGCCCTCGCATGCGCCTCCCAGTGCCCCCGGGCCTCCGGAGGGTCCAGCCCCCCCGGGGCGCGACCGGGGCACCGGGCACAGCTGCCCATCCGCCGCCCGGCCCCCTGCCGGGGCCGGGACCGGCCCAGGACACGGCAGGGGACACGGACAGTGGGGGGGAGGGGAGCTCCCAGAGCTCGGTGGGCCCAAGCGGCCGCACGAGGGGTCGGCCCAGGAAACGCGGGGGGATGGTGGGAAGGGGGGGGAGGGGGAGGGCCACATGAGGGCGGGTGGTGGACGGGGTCACGGGCACGGGGGTGGGGAGGGGGCACAGGGTGATTGTGTGAACTGTGTGGGCAATAAAGTGTTGTAAAGAGACAGTTGTCCCCGGCCCGTTTGTGGGGGGGACAGGGCTGTGGGACCGCGTGTACAGGGGCATGGGCACGGAACGGGGGGTGGGGCCCCCAGGGGCGGGAAGGCCCTCACAGCGGGCCCCCCCGGGCGATGTGGGTTGCAAGGGCGTTCCGGATCCTTTTGGCATACCGGTACTCCCGGGGGTTCCCTGCGTTCACGTACAGGGGAACAGGACCGGGGGGCCGGTGGGGCTCGGGGTACTCCAGGGCCGCCCCCTCGGTCTCGCACACATTGTGCAGAACGCAGCAGGCACCGATCACCAGGGCGGAGGTGGGGACGGTGAAGTCCAGGCGGCCAGCTATACTCCTCCAGCGCTGCTTCAGGGCCCCGAAGGCACGCTCCACCACGGTCCGGCTCGCACACAGGCGGGTATTGTATACCTGCTCCGCAGGGGTGCTCGGGACAGGGTAGACCTTCATCAGCCAGCGGGTCAGGGGGTAGGCGGGGTCCCCCAGGATGCAGGGGGGCATGGGAACACCCTCGATCCACCTCATGCCCATGTCCGCGAAGTCCCCCCGGTACATGCGGGCATAGAAGGGGGAGATGGTCATGATCCTGGCGTCGTGACTCCGGCCGGAGTTGCCCGTGTAGATGTCTATGAAGCGGGCCCGGTGGTCCACCACCCCCTGCAGGTGCAGGGAGTAGTATCCGTGCCGGTTCACATACTCCAGGGCCTCCCCCGCGGCCGGGCGCAGGATCTCGATGTGTGTGCCGTCCACGGCTCCGATGCAGTTCGGGAAGCCCCCGGCCGCGAAGCCAGCCATCACAGCGCCCTGGTCCAGGAGCTGGATGGTCCTGTCGAGGAGCACGCCCTCCACAGCCTCGCACACATCCCGCACGATGCAGGCGACCGTGCTGAGCCCCACCCCGAAGTGCTGGGACACGGAGCGGCAGGAGTCGGGCGTTGCGAGGGCCCAGACCCCTATGGCCACCCGCTGGACCATGGGGATGGGCTCCCGCATGGAGGTGTGCTGCCGCTCCAGCCAGGGCGTGAGGAGCTCCGCTAGGCGCAGCAGGGTGGCCTTGCCCATCCGGAAGTGGGACCCCCACTCGGCCTCCCCCCAGTGGGCCTGGGCCCGCTCCCACCAGGCCTGGGGCCGCTCCGTGACCCATAGGCTCCGCGCTATGGGCATAGCCAGCAGCGCTGCCCGGCGGAGGGTCTGCGTTGCCCAGCGGAACCGCCTCGCGGCCCCTCGGAGCGCAGCGGGCCGGGTGAGGCTCCGGCAGGCGGCCAGCCACGCCCCCCAGGCCCGGCGCCGAGCCCTGAGCCGGGCACGGACTCTCCTGCGGGCCTGCTGGCCCCGGAGGCGCACGCCAGCCCGCAGGGCCAGGACATAGCGCAGGCGGACGGCCAGGTGCACCCTCTCGGTCAGGAGGCACAGCTGCTCAGTGTGGTCACGGTGCCACTCAGCCGCGAGCGCGAGGAACATCCAGTTCCCACCTGCCCTATCGCGCTCCATGGTGCTGGGGCCCCGGTGGGGGCTGGGAGCGCTTATGGCGGCCCGGTGCTGGTGGCTCCGCCCGGGGGTCGGCCTCGCGGGCCTGCGCGCGCCCTGTGCCGGTGCGTTCCGGCTGCTCCCGCCCCCAGCACCCCGGGCCCCCTCCCCTCGCTGTTTGTAGCGGGATGGCCTTGAAGGTGCGATTAGGCAGACAGAGAGCTCGCTGTTGTTCTCTGCAGCTGTGCCGGGCCCGCACCCCACGCCTCGCTCTGTTGTGCTACAATGTTGCGGTGCGGGCCCGTGTTCCCTGTCCCGGGGGCCGGGCCGAGCCTCTCCCGGCCCTGGGCAGTCTGTGTGCCCTCCGGGCTCCGTGTCCCATTCCCTGTTGTGCTGGACCATGGCTGGCTGCCCATCCATGGGGCTCCCGCTGTCCGGCCCCCAAGGGGCCCCCCATATCTGGGCCTTCCGCGAGACCATGTCTCTGTGCGACCTGTGGCACACCCCTGCCGTGCAGCTGCTCCTGGCCGGGCCGGGGAGCCGTGCAGGTGCCTACGAGAGCCTGAGCTCCGGGCTCCGTTACTTTGGCCATGTGGTGAGCGCCCGTGATTGCCGGCTGCATGCGGAGGCCCTGGGGCTGGCTCGTTTCCCCGAGGGGCGCATCCCGGAGGTGCTGTGCGCCCATGTGCCCTGGAGCGCCTCGGAGACCGTGTCAGCGCTGGTGGTGTGTGGTCTGGGCGCCTACTCGGAGTGCCTGGCCGAGGGTGGCCCTGCCTTGGCCGTGAGCTACTTCTCCTGTGTTCACGGGGCCCGTGGGTACCAGCGCACCCGTGGGGCGGCGTTCCAGCGGCTTCTGGAGCTGGGGCATCTTCCGTGGCCCCCTTCTGCTGCCTGCTGTGTGCCGGAGCCCTCCGCGGTGGAGATGTCATCCCTGTTGGCGGTGTGGGCGCGTGTGGATGTGCAGCTGGCCCTCACCATGCCCGATCCCTTCGAGGCCTACTACCTGATCGCCCACTACATGTCCTTGCAGGGGTACCGCCGGGGCATGCTGCACTGGCCCCACCTGGTCCACCGGGCGGGCCACCCGGGCCCTGGGGCCAGCGGGGCCCCCGGCAGCGGCCCGTGAGCCCCGCGTCGCTGGCCTGCCCCCCCCCGCGTGGTGCCCCCGTGTGGGCTCCCGCCCCGGCCCGGGGGGGGGCCTGGTCCCCGCTGGCCGCTCCCGACCTGCGGACCCCACCTCGGTGAGCTCCCGCCCGCCTCGCTGCTTGCTGCTGCCCCTGGCCGTGGTCCTGGGCCCCCTCCATCCCCGTGACTCCGTGGGTGCTGCCTGAGCGTCGCTGGTGCTGCGGAGGAGCACCGCTGGACCCGGCTGCCCTGCCTGTGCCAGCCTTTGACTGTGGGGCCCCCTTCCTCCTCCTCCTGGCGCCCCTCCGCCGGCCTCGCTGTGCTTTGGGGGCCCCCAACGTGCCTTGCTCCGGGGGTCCGCCCCCCCCCCCCGAGACTGCCTCTGTTCCTGTGGGGGCACCTCCTTGGACTGGACTGGACTGGGGTGGTGTGGGGGTGGGGGTTGCTGCTGTCTGTGCCTTGCCCCGTGGTGGTGCCCCCCCCTCCCTGCCGGTGTTCCGGGTGGGGTGTTCCGGGCGCCCCTTCCCCCCTTCCCGGCCTTTCCCTGGTGTGTGTGTGTGTGTGTGTGTGTGTGTGTGTGTGCCCGGGCGTGTGGCCGTGCATTGTGCCCCGCTGCGGGACCGCTGTGTGAGCCGGCTGTCAGCCTGTTCTCGCTCTTCCCCCCTCCCTTCCCGTTTCCCTTGTGTGGGCGTTCCCTTGTGTGCCTTGTGGCTTCGTTTGCCCTCAGTCGGCCATGTCTGTGTCCCGCCCCTGCCCGGTGCCTTGTGGGGGTTTAGCGCCCGCCGGGGGTTCGGCTGCACGTCTGTTGTGCTGCCACGGGCCGCGATGGTGCGGCCCGGTTCCGGCCCGTGGTCCCGTTCCCGGCACGTCTGTTTGGGTCGTTTTCCAACCCCCGGGCGTGGTTGCGCTGTTCGCCCCCCGTGGTGGTTCGCTGTGGTGAACCGGCCGCCCATAACGTCTGAAAGTACCCAATGTTCCTCCTCTGCCACCAACCTCACCTGCCCCACGGTCTCCTGCTCCATGAAGGTCTAAACTTTGCACGTTCACTAACTTCCATAAAGTTCTTCTATAAATCCTCTCTACCTCTGTTCCCTTCCCTTTCTCTTCCCTCCCTTCTCTTTCTTGGAGTGTAAGCCTTCAGGGGCAAGGACCTGTCTGTAATTGATTATTGTAAAATAATTACATTGCTGGAACTATAGAAATAATATGAATATTAATATTGATAGTTTGTATATACTCACCAGCTGTGGTTGGTCAGGTAAAAGATAGCAGCCTCTTTTTCTTAGTTTTGCACATTTGATATGTGCAAGTGTTTGTAATCTTACTTTATGCAAAATTACATAAGTTAATAGAAAATGAACATACATTTTGAATGTTTGTTTGTTTCCTTTGTTCTTAGTTAATTCTTCTCCTTTCCCCACTTAAATCTACCAAAAAGAAACTGGTGGAAGGTGGTTCGTAATTTAATATTTTTTTTACATGTTTTGTATTCTAAATTAAAATAAAACTGGGAATAAAAAATTCAGTGCAGGGGAACTAATTTCTTAAATTTTTAAGACCAGTGTGCCTTAAGTTTTTATGCAGTGTTTTCAGGATAGAATATACGAATGCTTCTGATAATGCAGATTTATATAGTTATCAACACAGCAGAGCAAGCATAAGAATAAGTCTGTGGCTGCTTAAATTTAAGCGTACAAGACCCACCCCTTATTGCTAGTTATGCAGTCTTACACTTTTTTCATTTTTTGTTCATGATTGCATCAAATGGTTTGGGGAAAGTGCACCCTCCCCAAACTCTTTGGGGAAAGTGCACCATCTCAGAGGGCTCTTATAAGATCTTTTTCAGGATTCAGGATCAGACCTGGGAGGGTAGGCCTTACAGCCTTCTGTTATGAAGCTATTTGTTGTTCTGTTTAGTAGAGTCTCGTAAGCAAGATGCAATTTATAACTTGGTTATTGCTTGGAAAATATTCAGACAGCAACTTGAACCCATTCAAGTCATTGGCAAAACTCCCAGTGACTTTAGTGGGTGTGTGTTGCACCCTCATTAGTGTGATACTTGCTGTTAACAGCCCCTTGGGATTGTTTAAATGCTGAGTCCTGTTGGCTGGGTGATAGAAGTTGGTTAGCACGAGGAGAACATCAACTTAAAATAAAATTATTGTGACTACTATCAATCAATCTCAACATTTTCTGCATTTCCAAACTTAAATTCTTCTTCCAACTGTGGAGCCATTCCTTGAAAACCAGGTAAATTCATTAGTGCAATTGCTTTACAACAATGGCACTTTACATTTTTCCCGTAAGAAGCTTAAAGTGGTCATTTCTTACTTCCAGTATCCTAGGCTGCTTTTAGACGTGCAACTGGATCAGGCGCGGGAGCGGTGAAACAGCTGCGGCGCTGTTTTAGACAAACCGAAAGCGGAAGTTGTGCGCGTGATCCGGCGCCGCGCATTCTTTTCCGGCCGCGTATGTCACCCCAGAGAGATCAGGGTGGTTCGCTCGCGGTCGGCAAAGAATGCGCAGCCCCGGATCACGCGCACAACTTCCGCTTCGTCTAAAACAGCGCCACGACTGTTTTGCCGGTCCCGTGCCTGATCACAGCTGCATGTCTAAAAGCGGCCTTAGATTAGGAAACTTAGCTGCCAGGTGTACTTCATGGGAAGCTTTCCATTCTGTGAAATCTGTACAAATTTCTTGACATTCTTGCTCTCTCTTAAGGGTAAAGTGTTAGTTCTCTGGGGTCCAAATGGCAGCAAATTGGAGAACGATAGGAAGAGAGTTATCTGTGGTGCTGGGATTTCAGTACAAGCTGTATGGTAAAGCCAAACCTGTGCCTTCCTTTTTCTTTCATGAGACTTCAGCCTAGAACTAAATGGATCCACAATTGTACTTCTAAGAGGTTTGTTGAAATTACTAACTCTGAAATGGCTCCCTGGGCTCCATGACCCAACTCTGGGAGTTGGGGCATGCAGTACCCTACAGTATATTGTCATCTAAGTTACTGTTCTAGGTAGTAACTTAAAGGTGAGCCAGCTGATATAGTGTATCTGGATTTTCAGAAGGCGTTGGGTAAGGTCCCTCATGAGAGACTCTTCAGGAAACTAAGTAGTCATGGGATAAGAGGCTGTGTCCTATCATGGATCGGTAACTGGTTAAAGGCTAGGAAACAAAGGGTAGGACTAAATGGTCAGTTTTCACAAATGAAGAGAAGTAAATAATGGAGTGCCACAGAGCTCTGTACTGGGAATGCTGTTTAATATCTTCATCTATGATCTGGAAAAAGGAGTAAGGAGTGAGGTGATCAGATTTGCAGATGACACAAATTTAGTCACGGTAGTTAAAACACGATTGTGAAGAATTATAAGAGGCTCTTGTGAGACTAGGTGATTGGGTATCTAAATGGCAAATGAAATTTAATGTGGACAAGTGCAAGTGATGCACGTAGGGTATAATAATTAAAACTATGTGTATACGATTCCGGGTTCTAAATTAGGAGTAACGACTCAGGAAAAGGACCTTAGAGTCATCGTGGACAATACATTGAAATCCTCAGCTCAATGTGCAGCGGCCGTCAAAATAGCAAACGGAATGTTAGGAATTATTCGGAAAGGCATAGAGAATAAAACTGAAAATATCATAATGCCCCTATATAAATCGATGGTGTGACCTCATCTTGAGTATTGTGTGCAATTCTGGTCACCCCATCTCAAAAAAGATATAGTAGAACATGAAACGGTGCAGAGAAGGGCAACAAAAATTATCAAGCGTTTTGAACAGCTTCTGTATGAAAAGAGGCTTGATAGGTTAGACCTCTTCGGCTTGGAGAAGGAAAGACAGAGGGGATATGATAGAAGTTTATAAAATCATGAGTGGAGTGGAACAAGTAGATTGATAACGTTTATTTACCCTCTCAATTAGCACTAGAACTAGGGGACACACCATGAAACTAACTGGTGGCAAATTTAAAGCAAATAAAAGGAAGTATTTTTTCACTCAACACACAGTTAAGTTATGGAATTGTTTTGCCAGAGGAGGTTGTCAGGGCCAGTAGTACGGCTGGATTTAAAAAGGACTGGGTGTAAGTACTTGGAGAATAGATCCATTAACGGCTATTAGCCAAGTAGTTTATGAGATGGGAACTTCTTACTGTCGGGAGCAGGGACTGATCCGGAGGGAATGGATTGCCCATTGTGACTGCTGGTACTTCTCCCAAGGAACCTGGATTGGCTGCTGTCTGAGATGGGATGCTGGGCTTGATGGACCATCAGTCTGACTGTCTGGCATTTCTTATGTAGTGTAATATCAAAGGTGTTCTGTGTGTTTCCTCTTCCGTCTAATGATAAAAGACCTTGTATAAATAAATATGTTTAACAGTGGTGTCATCAGTTACTTGTTTTAATTTGTTTAACATTGATCCGGATATTATGATGGGCTTTGTAACGGACTTTCCCCTAGTTGGGTGGCTAATTGGGTGCTGCTGCACTGAGAGCAGCCTATAAAAGCCACACACAGCCCAGACACTCAAGTAGAGAGCTCAGTTGTAAAGACCAGCTGGTGGGACAGAAGCAAACTGAGAACAGGAGGAAAGTTTGTGTGTGAGAGAGACAGAAAGAAAGAGAGCCCGAGTTCAGTTAGTGAGAGCAGGAAATTCCAGGGTTGGAAGCTGGGTCGTACACTTCTCCACAAGGGATTTAGTAGACAACAGGGGTTGTATAACCATTAAGCCCAGTGAGCGATCAGAGGGACTTTTGTTTACTATAAAGAGCTGAATTTAAGGTAGTGTCTGGAATCAGAGGTTTTTTAAGTTCTATCTGAAAGAGGATTAGACTCTCTACAATGGGAGAAGGTGAGAACTGGTCTAAACATGGAGATACCTGAAAGAGGGACTTGACCTCCATGGGAGATGTGATGGGACAGCTGGCTAGTGAAGGAACATTGGGGAAAGGGTTGAAGCCATGATGATCTGACAGGACTCGGAAACTATGGATAAAAACAAACATAACAGTTATCCACTCTGGCCAACTTGGTTCTACTGTGGCCAGCAGGTCACTATCACATTTGTGCTCGGACTCCTAAACATTTGCCCTGGACTGACGCTGGTCATGTCAGCAGCTAGCCTGGGTTGTTACTCGGCAAAGTGCCGAAATCACAGCCTGTGTTACTGCCCCATCTACTGGAGTCAGTGTGGGGCAAAGCAGGCCACAACAGATTAGAACATATGTTCTGACCCACCATGACCCATCCCAGATCAGAGCCACCATGGCAGCCGTCACTGGCTGCCACGGCTGCCCATCATGATGGACTCAGGGGCGGGGCCAACTAGCCACATGTTCCTTGTGGCCCCTGCCCGCTCAGGAAACAGGACAGCTCCCCAGCCAGGATCACATGTGGTCGGTGCCCCGACTTGACCCTAGCCTTGACAGCAGCACGATGGCAACCCGGTCCAGGTCGGGTCTTTGCCATGCCACTGTCACTTCTGTTTTCACCTTATGTTGGAAGGAGCTAATCCTGAAGAAGAAGGCTGGAACTTCCTGAGGATGTTCAGCACCAGAGGGTGTAGGGTGAGAAATCTCCAATGAGAATATTGGATCTTAGTTTTGTTGGTAACAGTAGACATTCACTGTATTACTGTGATGGTAAATGTCTGTGAATGGGAAGACAGTGCCTCCTGAGAGTCTGTCATGCAACCCAGGACTGCATGAAAGTCCCAGTATACATCTGTAAATAAAAAAGTCATTTTTCTTTTATGAGGTGTTGTGAAAAGGGGGAATTGTATATGTTAAAAAGAAAAATTGTAAACGCAGGTCAGAAACTATTTGCAGGTGAAATATTGGCCCCATTTAAGTCAATGACAGCACTCCTACTGACTTAATCGGGGCCAAGATTTCACCCAAACTGCTCAGTTGGAGTTAAATAAAATAGTCTTTTCAATATAACATCATAATTAAAAACAACAAGTCTTAGTTTTTCCAGAAACAAAACATTATTTTGATCTGTGTTTATCTGGGATGTCTTATGCTCATGCAACAATCATTTAAAAAAATTAAAATATGTTTATGTTGTAGACTGCCATGGGAAAGAAATATCTATATTTCCTCTGCATTTTTTACTTTTTTAAAGAATGTTGGGGAATATGCATGCTTCTTATACCAGCATAAAATCTGAGGAAGATTTGTATATAAAGAAATGTTCCTGTACAGACGATCAGAATGTTAAACTGTGCCATTGTTAAGTTTGTAGAGCCGCAGTATCCCCATAGTATGTAGCTAAAATGTTGCCTATTCTTATGGTCTGCTGAGAGTGAGCATTTATTTTGCGGGGTTTTTTTAAAAACTACATAAAGATTTAATTAATGAATGAATTTTGGGAAGTTTAGGGATTTTTTTTGCCAAAACTTGCCCTAATTTCAGAAGCTCACCACCAGATGCAGCAGGGTCCATAAACAACAACACATGGGCTGCCACATTTAACATCATCTGTTGGATAAATTACTGCTGAACCATTCTCATTACATTGCTTTGGCTTCCAGCTCATGAGCACATTATTTTAAACAGGGAGAATTTGGAGGGATTTAATAACTCAAAAAGTAGGGCAAAGCCCAACATAGTTTCCACATTTGTTAAACATATTGCGGTCTATTTTGTTCATCTTACTTCAGTCTGCTTTTCTTCATTCTCCAGTAAATTGTGCAATAGGAATCTTTTAATTAGAATTTCTTGCACAATTAGTATTAGTACAGTATGCAGCCGGATACACACAGTAAACAATTTCCCCAAAGCCAAATATAATTAGCAAAACAAAAAACCTCACTGCCTTAACTCTCCTTTACATAAATAAAAATTGTATATACTTTATACAATGAAAGGTTGCCATTGTCAGTGTAGACAACTGTATACAATCAATTGTGTACAATGCAATTCTGCAAAAAAGGACACAGTTAAGGCAGTTTGAAAAAATCGTTCATCTTCGAATTATGATAATAAATAATGCTTAATAATGAAAAAATGTGAAAGTTTACTAGTGATAAATATTAATAAGAGTAAGTATGTATGGTAATGAATTAAATACATGTCTTACATTTATGTTGATGTTAAATTATGAAATGTTAGAAAAGTTTGAAATTTCCATGCTTTTTGGAGTTTTTGTTGTAATGTATGTAGCCAATTTTTTTTAATTGTGATGAATTTTCATGTTGTTTGGAGCTTAATCTAGAGTAAAATTAATTTTGTGCAATGTTTTTGAAGAAGAAAGTTTTTTGGTTTTGAAACTGTTGTGCCTTTAATGGCTTTTTAAACTGTGACTTTTTTGTTTTGGTAAATTTCCTCATTTTTTGCCATGTGGTTAGTAAGGTAATGTAAGTGTTGAACTATGGATTGCTCAAAATCCTCCCCACAGAGCGAATGACTAAAAGGCACGTTTCTTTCCATACCACCACGCATGTGCAAACCTGAAGAACTGAATTTTGTATTTTTAATAACTCGGTTCTCACTGGCTCCCCCTTCCTGAACGTATCCTGTTCAAACTCCTGGTTTTCACGTTCAAATCGCTCCACGACCAGGCTCCCCCTTACGTCTCGGACCTAATTTCCCTACGCACTCCTGCACGTGCTCTCCGCTCTTCCTCTGTCCCCTCCCTCACTCTCCCTCGTTTCTCTTGCTCGCCTAACCGCCTTCGACCCTTCTCCCTCGCTGCCCCTCATGCCTGGAACTCCCTCCTTGCCCACATCCGCCTTGCCCCCTCCCTCCGCTCCTTCAAATCCCTCCTCAAAACCCACCTTTTCCTTGCTGCCTTTCCCAATGCCTGTTAGTCTTTCCCCTTACTCTTACTGCCGGCCCTCCTCTGCTGACTGCTGCCACCAACCTCTCTGTAAACCAAGCCAAGCACACGCACCTGAGACTTCGCATCTGCTTGAATGTTTGTTTGTCTTCTCCCCTGTCTCTCCCACTGTCCCCTCTCCTTGTCTCCCCCCCCCCCTTTTTTTTGTCTTTTAGATTGTAAGCCACAGGCAGGGACCATGTCTAATTCTATGTTCTGTACAGCACCAGGTCACATGACTGGCGCTATATAAATGTTTATAATAATAATAATAATAATAATAGTAGCACTTGGTAGCGATCTCATACTCCAAGCCTCGAAGTCTTGGGGGCTCAAGTCGTCCGGGGGGAGGAGATATGGATCTCTCAAAATCCTCCCCATAGAGTGAATGTCTAAAAGGCGCATACCTTTCCATACCACCATGCATGCGCCCGCCTGCAGAACTGAATTTTGTGTTTTTAATAACTCGGTTTTCGGAAAAAAATAAATAAATAATAACTCGGTTTTCGCTGCACCAAGCAATTTTACATTCGACTAACACTCGGTGGTGATCTCATACTCCACATCTCTGAATTCTGAGGGCTCAAGTCATCCGGGGCAGAGGTGAAGATATGGATCGTTCAACATCCTCCCCATAGAGTGAATGAGTGACATGCACGTAGGTTTCCATACCACCGCACATGCACCTGCCTGTAGAACTGAATTTTGTGTTTTTAATAACTCAGTTTTGGCTGCAAGCACTGTCATGTTAGAGTAGCACTCAGTGGCGATCTCATACTCCAGACCTCTGCAGTCTCAAGTCGTCCTGGTGGGAGAGATACGAGTTCTCAAAGATGATGCAGAGGTTTTGAGAGTACATCAGAAGGTTCCTTCAATACCCTAGAATGTAATTCATCCGGCCCCGAAGACTTGAACTTCTTTAGAGTAACTACGTATTCTCTGACTAATTCTTTATCTATCCCTGTCAGTCAGGATCAAATCTAGAACAGCTGTCCTCCTGGAAATAGAAAGGTGTCCCCTACCACTGATAGGAAGTTACTAAACGTTTGATGGTTGGCCATGTTCTTCTCCCAACAGATATTTCAGTAGTCAAAACCCATTATTACTATTCTTTCATGAGATTTCTCTGCTCCAGTAGCTCCAAAAATGTTTCACTTCCTGTTGCCTTCCTGATTTAGTGTTCTATACTAGATCTCCACCACAATATCACTTCTATTCTTTTTCCCAGTTTTTCACCCAGAGACTTTCAACAAATCTGTTCTTTTTTTCTTGGACCATTGCACATTTTGTCACTGAACATATGCATGGGCATATTTAATCATGTGTTTTAAAGTCACAATGAATTTGGTGACACTTAAAGTTAAGCATGCACTTAAGTACTTTCTTTAGTAAAGATACGTTCTTAAACCAAGGGGAAGAGAGAGATTTCCCACAAGCTCCCTCTTTTGGCTCCCTGATGTCTGTTTCCAGTTAAAGGATGGCAAACAACCACATTCTACTGAAAACTTCCTACTTTGGCACTTCATTCTTCATGTTTATTGTTTTTTTCATTAATGGCACTTTGTGACCTGCAGAGATTAAATGATGAGAAACACTGGAAGTCTTTCCAGTGAGTTTAATAGTAGTGTTTGCATGAAGTCCTGTGGTCATGCCAAGGCCCTTGTTTTCTTCTAATTGTTTATTCTTCTAATTGCTACCCTAACTATGAATGTGTTGTTAGCCTAATATCTTTACAGGGAGGGGTACTTAGTAGGAGGAAGTTAGGTGGGTATGACAACTGACTGAGTTACCAGTCTGTACGATTGTTCTGACAGGATGAGACATATGCACAAAATCAGAAATTATTGCTTCATGAGTGACACATTCCTTTCAATCTGTGCGGGATGCTCAGTGTTAGTTACTGCTGTGAATTAAATGGTGCTAGTAGTCAAACTGCATATTTTAAATGTTGTCTTTATTTTAAAATTAAACAAACCCAATATGAGTACCTGTGAACTTTGTATTTTAAAATAATTTCCGATTACTTCTTTCAGCAATGTTTTCCCCAGTATGCTTGGGTCAGTCTAGCAAAGTTCTCCCAATAATCAACTTTGCACACAGCAACCATAAATTGGCAAATCCTGTGTTTGTCAGGTACCCAGTTTAGTTTGGGATTTTTCACAACACCTGATCTGCAGTAAACTACTAAAGCACTCCTCTTGCACTTAGTAAATTAAGGCAATGACTCTGGAATTTTTTGCTTCTGTTTTGTTACTCTGATAAGTGACGTCAAATGATTGTAATCTTTCTGGTTGCATATCTCACTCATTCTCAAATTGTTTGAGAAGAAAATATTCTTAAAATGTAGTCATCTTACTATTTTTTTTTTAATGAGTACTGTGACCTGAGTTGTCAGCTTTAAATAGATCCATCACTTCCTCTTTATCTCCCCCACCCCTCTTTCCTGCCCTTTGTAGCCCTCTCTAGCATAACAAACTGTGAAGGAAAGGCCACTGCCCAATGCATTGTTCAGGTAAAGGTCAGCTAAATTTCTGACTTCCATATAGTTCTTCTGTTAGTATGTGGTCCCATTTTTAACTTATTTACAGATTCTCATGATTATCCCAAATCACTTTCATATGGAGCTGAGGTTAAGCATTATTACTCTTGGCTTGTCCCTTCTGCAGCAGACACTTCCTCTTCACTTTGCAAGGACAAAGCGATGTTCAGCTGCCTGGGCCCAAGCCCAGCATTTTATTTATACATTATTTAATTTCCTCCAGAAAATTGGAAGCAGGACTTTTAGGAATAGAAGTGAGTACTTTACATTTGTTTAAAAACTCTTTTAGGGCTAATATAATAATCGGTAGTAGATGTCAGTATGATTAGGGTGACTTAAGGTAAAGCACAGAAAATTGAATGCATGGGGAAATTCTTTCATAATGGGGAAGGTGCCAAGATTGATAGCCATCTACAAAATCTGTGAGTTATGAATTGTGGCATTCAGGAGGGGGGGGAAATGGAAACAGAAAACCATCAAATTTTTGTGTGACACATTTAAGACACCTGTCTCCCTTTACTCTGAAGCAGACTTGGAGAGCTTTGCACCCATTATATTACATTTGTAATCATTTTTTGGATTGCAGTTCTTTCTGGAACTTAATTCAGCTGTCTCATTTTGCAGAAATTGTTCAGTCAGTCTGGAGGCTTCCCGTTGGACTGAATCTGTCCTGACTTCTGCAACTAGGTCCACACATGCCATGAAGTGAGCACCAAGACTATTTGAAAATTTCACGTACATTGTAGTCAGGAAATTAAAAATTAACTCTGGACCAGACATGTGACTTTTGCTTGCAAAATTTGAATACTGTATTCATTTTGGGTGAAGGGTCTTCATCTTTCCAGAAGGAAGTATATGCAATGAAATATTATTTTTGAATGATCAGAACTGAGTAAATCCTTTTTGGAAGACACTCGAGAGCACACACATACATACCAATGTGCCTGTAATTCACTTGGTAACCTTAGCAGAATGAAACTGCATTGATTGAAATGGATGAAAGTCTCAAATTGTTTCAGTGTATTGGAATGCGACAATTGAAATTCCAGTAATTAAGATTTTCCTGTTAAAATACTTCAGTACTCATTACCAGTGCTGTCATGTCAATGACTTCTCCAAGCATATTAACAAGCTCTACAGGTAAATCGCATACACCTTCGGATTTGAAATGACATTCACTATATTATAACCAGGCTTTGAAACTAGAAAGGTGTTATTGCAAACACATCTTTGGACATACATTGCTAGCATGCTCAAATACCTGATTGCATTTGCAAGTTGGATATTTCATGTGTTTAACTTAAGCAACTTTGAGATTCTATGTTTAACACCCATGACCTGTACATATGGAACAAGCCAACACAATCCCTGAAATTCCAGCTTCATCATCCTTAGAAACTGTCAGATGTTTAGAACAAAAATTATATATAAAACCCATAAAACCTCAGAAGAATGCTTATGAATTGCAGAGCAATTTATAATGGTGAGGCACTGGATTGAGATGAAGGAGAAGTGGGTTCACGTCTTTCTTCTGGGGATCTCTGCTTCAAGTCAACTTTTATTGGCTCTTAGAGACTTCAAGTTGAAATAGGGGCCCTGGGTGTGTTGGGTATTGTGGGTCCAGATCCTAAATGGCACTGTTGATGTGCCGAATTCAGCTCATGGTGCCAAATTCTGTTGAGTTTTATCAGCTCATGGGAGCAAGTCCTTATTGGCATGTGCTCTAAAAGAACTGCCACAGTCCCCTTTGAAGTCTGAGACTTGTGCATCATGCTCCCTCTTTAGCCTTTAATTCCCATTTGAGCAAGTGAGCTACCAGTCAGTTGTCTCTAACTCATCTAGCTCTAGAGGTAAATCCTTTACAGATGACACATTCAGTACTTCTCTCCCAGGCAGAGAAGACATCTGTCATGTTTGTCACAGTATCACATCATGGCATGGCGCTGTGGACATGTTTTTAAGCCTGGGCTTTTCTTCATTATTTAATTTAATTTTAAACTTCTACCTTGCCCTGTTCCCTTAAGACTCACAGTGGTTTACAATAAAAATAAGCATACATTTCAATTAATTAACACACTAAATAAATTCCTCAACAATATATATCCTAATGATTCCACTCATATGTCACCTGAACAAAAAAAAACCTTTCCTGCCTCTCCAAATATCTAAACAAATATCTAACAATGATAAAGAAATACAAAATATTAAGTCTACTAACCCTTGTATTATTTTACAGTAAATCGCTCAAAGAAAGAACTGCAGTTCACTGCTTGTATTCTGTATGTGTGGCCAAGCGTCTGCAATCATGGTAAGAAGAGAACTGATGAGGGAATGCGTCAAGCCACTATTTATACTGAAGTGGAAGTGAGCATGTAGAAACACCGTACATTTCAGTTTCTTATTTCATTTTTAAATTTCCAACCCTACCCTATCACTGTAAAGGCTCAGGGTAGTTTACAATAAAAATAAACAATGTACAAACTTAACAATTAGTTAATCAATACAATAAACCATTTCCCTTCCAATATACCCTACTCATCTCATCCATATTCCTACCTCACAAAAAAAGACAGACACCCCGATGCCCGAATGTCCCCCCCCTCTTACAGGGAAGCCACGACCTTTCCACCCCGACCATTTGCATTCCTGCGTACCCACATTTCCCTCCCCTTCACCCTTAAAAAGCCTAACACAAAATATAAAATGTAAATTTAAATAGGTCTAAATACAAACAATGAAAAAAATCTTATGAAATGACACATATAAAACCACAAATCTACATAGAAATATAAACCCCCAAGCCTCCACATTTCATCCCCCCATCCACTTCTGCTCCACTCACCCAGGGGAGCACCCTCCTCCCATATTCATACCTCACTCCCTCTCCAGCACGGAGGGAGTGATAGTGGCATTCCCACCTACCCCAAGTCGACCCTCCCAACTTTCCTCCTTCCCCTGGCCCCATGAAAAATAAAACAAAAATAAAAAGTAAAGGGAAAACAAAGTTCTTCTTCAAGGATCTCTGCGATTCTCACTATTGGGGATTTACTTCCTGCTCCGCAGGTACCGGAAAACCTCTTGTCAGCAGTTTCCAGGCAGAAGATAGCCTGGAAAGATCTAGAACAAGGTGAGGGCTCCATCCCTCCTTCCCCCCCTCCCGCTCAGAGAAAAGCGCAGGCTGCAGATCGTGCGAGAGGGGGAGTCTATAAAAGGGGGCGGAGGCCTCGCCGCCTCAGTTCCTTCCAACTGTGCCGCATTGGAAGACCTCTGTGCTTTTCAGCACTGTCAGTAGTTTGTTCCTGAAAAGAAGAAAGAAGATTAGAAAAGAAGATAATACAAAGAAATATAAAACCAACGACTATTGCGGTTGGGCTCTGTCTCTCCCCCCCCCCCGCCCGCGGGGCCTCCCCCGGGCCTTACCACCTTCCCTCACGCTGGCGAAGCATGCCCAAGCAGCCGGGCNGTGACACTCACGAGCTTTGTCTGTCCTATCTTGGAGAGGGGCATAATACTAGAACTTGCCCCCACTGTGCTAAGCTCTCTTCCCGAACCAAAAGAGCAAGGACCCTGCGACTGCAGGAGATCCTTACTAGGAAAGCTCTTCAGGGGGGTGAAGACAGGCCTCTGTCGCTCTCTTCTCGCCTAGCCCCCATGGATCTGCCCGCGTCTTCGGCTGCGCAGTCCCAGACCCTGGAGTCTGTGGAGAGAGCTTCGGCACCGCTACCTGCACCGACGGTACTTGAGGTCCCCGGTACCATGGCAAGTTCTCCCTTGCACGCGCAGTCTGTCACTACCGGTACTGCTCCAACCAAAGAGCATCACTCCCGGTGGCAAGGAGAGCATAAGAAGAAGTAAAAGATCCCTTAGCGCGGACACAACAGTCCCAACCCATCTGCTCCAGATTGAGACTGTCTTTTCTGAACTGGTTTCGGCACCTCAGCCGCTTGCGCTGCTCATGGTGACACACCCGGTACCTCAGGTTCCACCTGCTTCAACCACAACGGTACCACCACCGGTACCAGCGACTCAACAAACATCGCCAGCCCTGCTCCTTACAACCGACCATCAGGGGCACTCCCCAACGGCTTTCCAGACCAGGTACCACCGGCACCATCAGTCCTGCTGTGGATCTTTACTTGGGGAGAATGCCTCAGAGCTCGAACTCCTAAGCGAACGTGACCTCTGTGACCTACACCGCAGAGAACCACTTTGCCCCTACAAGGACCAGCATTCCCAATTGCCGTGCTCCTGCTACTCCCCTCACAGAGATGCATGGTACCACCACAACAAGTACACTGGATTCCAGGACTACGGGCGCATGGATTACCGGTACAGCTGGCACCGCTCCTGAAGTAGATCACCACACCCTCCGGATAGAGACTTCCCGGTTTTTCAACAGGCCCGTTACCAGCCTTCTCACCAATACTTACCTCCCGCACCACCTCAGGCGCCCCCTACAGCTACGATCTCCAGAGCTCCAGCTGAATCTCCCCTGCTGCCGGCCACCCCTGCTCCACCAAAGCAGCCACACCATCGGAGTCTCGGGCAAGCCACGGTAGCGGCAGTACTGGTAATGGTTCCAGCGGTGCAGACAGTGCCATTGTTACAACATGCCTCTTCCATACTAAGGTCAGACCCACCAAGGGGGCTCTCACTTCTTGATTCTTTGCTGGCTCCCCCAATCTCATCTAGGGATGCACCTGCCTCTGTTGCAGCCCCAGCTGCTCCTCCCCCTGAGCTGGAAACCTTCTCTGAGTGCTCTTGCCTCGGTATCTTCCTCATCTTCTCTTCAAGAAGAGGATGAGACGATCGCCCCTCCCCCTCCCGATGCCATCTCTGACCCCATGTCTTCCCTCTACTGAGTGAGGATAGCAAAACCTTCCAGAACATGCTAAAAAGGCTAACCTCTGCCCTCCCTAATTTACCCACCAAGGTGGTTAAAAAATCGCAGTCAGGTCCAGATTTTGGGATCAGGAGACTCAGGTCAGATCATGCTCCCTATCCTCGACCAACTTTTGGAGCCTTCCAAGGTCTTGTGGACAAAACCATCCTCCGCGTTGCCCACTAACAAACTTGCAGATTCGCTCTATGCGATACCTAAGGGAGGGAGCAGAGATGTTTTATAAGCACCCAGCACCTAACTCCTTAGTTATAGCTGTGGCTTCCTTAAAGTCTAGAGCAGGAGGTATTCAAATGTCCCCTGCAGATAGAGAAGGTAGACGCTTAGATGTACTGGGCAGAACATTTTTTTTGTCAGAGACTCTTTCCCTTCGCGCTGCCAATTACAGTTCCGCCCTTTGTGGATACCAACACTGGTTATGGTCCCAGTTGAGTAGAGCCTCTGACCCTGCCCAGATTCTGGCCCTCCAACAAGAAGGCATGCAGATAGCTAGATTTCAACTCACAGCTAACATGCACAATGCTGATTCAAATATCAGGGGCATGGCCTCGGCCATTATTCTCAGACGACACGCTTGGCTGCGATCTACCGCCTTAGCGCCTGAGAATAAGACACGTATAGAAGACCTCCCCTTTGATGGGGAAGGGCTCTTTGCAGCATCCACTGATGACACCTTAAAGAAGGTTAAGGAGATGTCAGACTGCCAGGTCAACGGGGGTCATCCCCACGACTAGGAAGAGACCCTTCTTCGTCTACCCCCTACCCATACCACCCTTACCAGGCCAGACACCACTTCCAACCCTCTTACCAATCCAACAGGCGGTACTCCCCTCAGTACCAACAACCTCAACCCCCATCTACGCAATCTCGTAGACATTTCTCGAAACAAAGGGGCAAGGGTAGATCCTCTCCCACCTCCTCCACTGGACTCCCGCCCAAGCAGCGTTTTTGAAGAGTACCAGATCAAGGGAGTTTTTCAGCGTCCCCTCCTCTTTTACAACCACCTCCAGCCCTTCTACAACCAGTGGGCTTCTCTTACGGCAGACCATAGGGAGATAATTGCTTGTGGATATTGCATTCAATTCCACTCACTTCCACCTGACTCCCCTCCCAAGCCTCAAATACTACTTGAGGTTCAGGAGCTTCTGGCTAAAGGAGCTATTGAAGAGGTCGCTCCGTCTCAGCGAAATACTGGGTTCTATTCCAACTATTTCCTGGTCCCCAAAATGGTTGAGGGTTTCAGGCCTATCCTGGACCTTCGCCGACTGAACAAGTATATTCGGAAATGTAAGTTTCGCATGACCTCCCTTCCCATTATCTTCCTTGACCTACAGCAAGGAGACTGGTTGTCCTCCCTTGACCTAAAGGACGCTTATTTCCACATTTCTATTAATGTTGCTCACAGACAGTACTTACTTTTTGTTGTAGGGAATCGGCACTTCCAGGATTGTGTTCTTCCGTTCGGCCTTTCTACAGCGCCCAGGGACTTCACGCCCACCTAAGAACACTGCAGATTAAGGTGTTTCCGTACTTGGACGACTGGCTGCTCGCAGCACCGTCCATTCTCAAAACAAGCCACCTCAACCTTACTCTGGAACTTTTACAGAAGCTAGGGTTCGTCATCAGTTTCAAGAAATCACACCTTGTGCCTACTCAATGGCTTCAGTTTATAGGGGCGGTTCTTGACACCCTACAAATAAAGGCTTTCCTACCCATGGACAGATTCCACGACATCGCATCGACCATATTACTTCTACAAATGAAACCCAAGAAATCCGTACCCTTCCGTACATTTCTTCCTCCGCCTACAGGGGCTGATGGCAGCTACCACAGCTGTGATCCTGTACGCCCGTCTGCACTTTTGACCGCTACAGCAATGGCTCACACGTGCCTACAATCCCACCCTTCACCCACTCTCTATGCATATAACCATCCCTCCTGAGGTCTACGGCGACCTCCTCTGTTGGATCGACCCATACCACATACTTACTGGCATGCCATTCGATCCCCCACAAGTACAGGTCTCCCTCACCACCGATGCCTCACTCACAGGTTGGGGTGCGCACATGGATCACATCACAGTTCACGGCCTATGGTCCCAAGAGGAGAAACTCATGCACATAAACTTTCTCGAACTCAGGGCCATTCGTTTGTCTCTTACGGCCCTTCTCAACCACATTGCAGGCCTGAACGTTCTAATACTCACAGACAACACCACAGCGATGTGGTATATCAACAAACAAGGCGGAGCAAGATACACGCTTCTCTCCCTGGAGGCCCAGGCCATCTGGGTGTGGTGCATCCGCCACAACATACACCTACATGCTGTTCACCTAGCAGGACAGGACAACTCCCTGGCAGACCAGCTCAGTCGCTGATCGTCCGACTAACACAAGTGGGCCCTCAACGACTCTGTCCTGGCCAATCTCTTCCAGTTATGGGGCATCCTCTCTTTAGACCTCTTCGCTTCTCGAGAGAACACAAAACTCCACAATTTTTGCAGCAGGGCAGGCCAAGCGCAGGGCTCGATCTCCGACACCTTCGCCATCTCCTGGAAGGGACCCTTGCTCCATGCCTTCCCGCCCATCCCCTTGATGTACAGGGTTCTCCACAAAATTCAAGTAGACCGTGCTCAAGTCATTCTGATCGCTCCAGCTTGACCCCGACAACCCTGGTACCAGACTCTTCGGGCCATCTCAGTCGACGTAGTGGTTCTCCCTCTCCTATCTGACCTTCTCTCTCGAGAACGAGGGTCTGTCCTTCACCACGACCTACGGTCGCTCTATCTCTCCGCTTGGTTAATAAGGCTATAATGGTCGATGCTTCTCCAGAGGTTGCACGAATTCTGCTCAACTCCCGTCGTCCCTCTACACGATCCTGCTATACAGCTAAGTGGACCCATTTTCCGACTTAGTGCGCCTCTCTAACCTGTAATTTGAACGATGTATCCATGAACCACGTCTTTTGATACCTGTTGTACCTCCACGAGTCGGGACTCTCCATCTCATCCCTAAAGGTACACCTCGCTGCACTCTCCTCTCGACTATGCCCGCCTGGAACGGACACACTCTTTCACCCCCTCATGAGAACTTTCTGGAAGGGGTTGGTCAACTCTTTCTCTCCCTCCTCCCTACCTACCCCACCGTGGAATCTTAATCTTGTCTTAAGCAAGCTAATGGAGCCCCCCTTTGAGCCTATGGCATCCTCATCTCTAGAGAACCTCTCTATTAAAACAGCTTTCTTGCTGGCTATTACCTCTGCAAGGAGAGTTTTGGAGCTCTCGGCCCTGCGGGCCTCTTCTCCTTACGCTATTTTCCACCATGACAAGGTGGACCTCTGAACGGATCCTTCTTTCATCCCCAAGGTGGTTTCCCCCTTTCATTTAAACCAAACCATCTCCTTACCCGTCTTCTTCCCAAAACCGCATTCATCCTCAGCGGACCGGACTCGCCACACACTCAATGTCAAACGTGCACTATCCTTCTACATCACTCGTACTCATCCCTTCAGAGCTTCTGATGCCTTATTCATTTCCTATGGGGGCCAATGAATCAGAGTTAAGATTACATCCCAGAGACTCTCAAAATGGATCCTACTATGCATTCGGAGGTGCTATGAGCGGGCGGGCAAGCCCCCCCCCTCTCATCTTTGTGATCATTCCACTAGGGCAGTCACCTCATCGATTGCCAACTTCCATGGAGTCCCTGTCCAGGACATTTGCAAGGCTGCCACGTGGTCCTCGGTGCATACCTTCACCAAGCACTATTCCCTGGATCTGGCGGCCAGAGTAGACTCGGGAGTGGGCAGAGCAGTTTTACACTCCATCTTAGACTAACCTCCTTGACTCCCTCCACCTAAGGTATGTCTTCTTACTGCTACTCACTCTCCCAATAGTGAGAGTCGCGGAGATCCTCGAAGAAGAAATAGAGGTTACTTACCAGTAACTCTGTTCTTCGAGAGAGCTCCGCATATTCTCATGACCCGCCCATCTTCCCCTCTGTCTCAGAGGTACCCTGTTGGGTCTTCCAGGGACAGGTTTGGAAGGAACTGAGGCGCGAGGGCTCTGCCCCCTTTTATAGACTCGCGCAATCTGGAACCCGTGCTTTTCTCCGAGCGGGAGGGGAGGAAGGAGGGACGGAGCTCTCACCTTGTTCTAGATCTTTCCAGGCCATCTTCTGCCTGGAAACTGCTGACAAGAGGTTTTCCGGTACCTACGGAGCAGGAAGTGAATCCCCAATAGTGAGAATATGCGGAGCTCTTTCGAAGAACAGAGTTACTGGTAAGTAACCTCTGTTTTTGAGAAGAGAACACCAGGCTTGCACAAACACTGCCACATAATTAACAGTCTTCATCTTCTTTTTAAATTAAGCAATCTTTGATTATCCATTCTGGTTATAATCACATTGAGACTTTCTACAAACAGAAATGTCCAAACAGTTTACACTGCCCAATCAGTCCAGACCAATGACACAATAAGGAATAAAGACAAACAACCGTTTAAACCAAGACCACCCCCACACACCCCGGTAGAGACCTGGAGACCACACAATTACATTGTTGTGACCATGAGTTGATGTAAGATACCGTTGTATCCGAGACACTCAGTACAAGTTTCTGAATACAATTTGCTTCGTTGGTGAGTGTGCAATAAGGTTGGCAGAGAGGATAAGCATAGTGGGGTCCAGACTGCCTGAAAGTCCTCCAAGGAATTACTAACTTCTGCAGCTATACACTCCATCGTCAGGACATACCAGAGCTATTGCAAAAGCATCCGTTCAGAAAGCTCCGTTCATGTTTTCCAATTTTGGACAATCACCTGTAAGGCCGCTAATCTTAGTTGATCGTAAGCCTCCTTCCTATCTGTAATTACTTCGTTTGGGGGATATATTCCTAAAAGGACCAGAGATGGTGTAACTGGAAATGTTATGTCAATTATGAGGTGCATAGATTTCCATACTGTCTGCCATACAGGTTTTACTTGGACATAGTCCCACCGGCCGTGACGTGGCATACCTCTCTCCTGACATCCCCTCCAATGTTTGTCAGACATCAGAATTGTTACTCTATGCACATTTACTGGAGTCATGTACCATCTCATCACCAGTTTAAGCTGTATTTCCCTGACAACAAGGGACTTTGAGCTTCAAAACATACTGTGCCAGATTTGCTTGAGATGGCATTCTTCGAATTTCGTGCTGATATCACTTAGTGATATGTCCCTGATCTGGTTTGAACGTAACTTTTTTAATAGCTTTATATAGCCTAGAGATAAGTGCCTTTCTATTATTATGTTCAAATAGCTCCACTTCTATCAAGAGGGGCTGTCTATTAGAGTGAGACTTATTATTAACATTATTCAGTGAAGTGTTTAATTTTAAATATGTGAAAGGGTTCATTTGTCTTGCAGGCCTGGGCTGGCTCTGGCTGAGGCCAGGTAAGAGAAGGGCTATTTATTTATTTATTTTATTTTATTTATTTTAATCCTTTTTTATCTATGGGTTTTTGCTTAATCTAGATTAAGCAAAAAAACCCAACATAGATTAAAAAAGAATTAAAATAAATAAAATAAAATCTCCCTCCTCCCCACTGCATGCAAACTACACAAGCGTGCTATTCATGTCCACTGCCTGCCTTACAGCTCAGGCCATTCTTGATCTTAATCTAGATTAAGCAAAAAAAACATAGATAAGAAAGCATTAAAATAAATGAATAGCCCTTCTCTTATCTGTTAGCCAGTCAACCAGCTGTCCAGCTCCAACCCTTCCCCATCCCATCCCAATTCCTCCCCACCCCATCCTTTAGCTCCCCCACCACGCTAGCTCCCAGCTGTTTGCCCTTAATCCACCCCAGGCTTCCCCATCATCCCTCTATCCCTGCCTGGGGCTCCCTTAGCCACACCCCAGCTCATCCTCCTCTCCCCCTGCACCTCCAGCTCCCCTCCCATCTTCCCCAAATCCACCTCAAGTAGCTACTAAGATTAAGCATAAAACCCATAAATAGCTTGGCAGAAAATGAATTGATCTCATTATTCAGTGAAACTATTGAAAAAAAATTATATTTATTTATTATGAATATTATATTACATATATTAAATGGAATGAATTGATTTTGAATTATCTGAGCTTGCTTAATCTTAGTGGATTGGGGAGAAATGAATTGCATTTTTAAATGAATGCACCATTGATCAATTTGATTTTAATTCTCACTGCACTGCGTGGGGCCGCATTCACAACTGCGGTGGCGAGACCCGCGAGGGAAGACACGGCAGCCGGAGAGGAGGAGCCGGAGAGCAGAAGATGAGCCAGCGTGAACAGGAATGTGCTGCGGCTTCTCTCGCGCATGTCAGGGCAGAATTTTGCGCCCCGATATGCAGGAGGGAAGCCATGGCACATCCCTGTTTGCATCGGAGGGAAGCCGCGGCACATCCCCGTTCGCACTGGCTCTTCTTCTGCTCTCCACTCATCTCCGTTCTAGCTCCCCTGCAGTCAGTGGTGACTGGTGGGTTTTGAAGCTGGTGGGACAGTGGGCGGGACCAACCCAACAGTGGGTGGACCCAATGGTAGGTGAAGCCAACCCAACGGTAGGCGGAGCCAACCACACTTATTACATGATCAGGATCAATGGAATAGAACATGCACACAAGTAATAGAACATGCACACAAAAGGATAGCAGTTTTAGCAAACAACAAGAGAGCCAAGTGAGTCCAGTGTGCATGGTGACAAACAGGGCTTAAACTAAAACTAAACTGCCTAACTGCGTCAGACCAATGGTCCATCTTAGCCCAGTATTGTCACAGCCTGACACGGCAGCAGGGGTTTCAAATTCAGGTCCAAATCTGGCTCTTCCAGGGTCTCTGGCAGAGGCCATCCCAGCGTGATACCTGAGACCACTCCAAGTCCCCAGCAGAGGCCTCCCCCAGGCATGCTACCAGAGGTCCTGAGGTGGAGATGCCGGGGATTGAACCTGGGACCTTATACAATGCAAAGCACGCACTCTTACCACGAGCTATGCCCCATCCCCCCCTTGTCCTTCTTAGATTGTAAGCCCTCTGGGCAGGGACCTGTCTCCAATAACCTGAATGTGTTCAATGGCAGGAGTACTTTTTCTTTCAGAAAAAGAAGGGGTGACAGGCGCTAGTGGAGGAGGAGGGGAATGAAGGGGAAAGCTGAGAGAGCTTGACAGAGAACTCTAGGTGAAACTTGTCATGGGAAAAAATCAGCCAGAGCCAGGGCAGAGAGTGAAGAGGTGGGTGGAGGAGGTAGTTTGAGGAGGGTGGTGAGTCTGGCAAAGAGACAGCAAGGGTTGGAGGCAAAGGAGTCAGTCAAATGGACATAGTAAGCTTGCTTAGTGAGGGCAATAGCTGCATTGAAGGAGGAGACTATGAATTTGAAGTGCTGGAAGTCAGCACAGGAGTGGGATTTTAATCAGAGAAGCTATGCAGAGTGGGCACAAGTGCATAGGATGGGGGGTTTGGCATGCCTCACAGGATGGGGGGAGTTGGGGCGAGACTATCCAAAGCAGAAGAGAGTGCATTGTTGTAGCAGGAAAGTGCCGCATCAACAAACTCCAATGAAGTTGGGGAGGGGAGGAGAGGAGAGGTAGTAGTGGAGAGAATACAAGGGTTGATAGCCTGGGGATTTCTAAAGACATAGGTGGTGATTGGATGAGGCTGTGGGGGAGAGTGGTTAAGTGTAAAAGTTAGCAGACAATGGTTAGAGAAGGGAAGAACAGAGGTGAAGAGCCCTGAGAGAAAGCAGTTGGACGAAAAGACTAGATCAAAGCAGTGGCCATGCTGGTAAGTAGGGGAGGTAGAGCATAGTTGGAGGCCAAATGAGGAGGTTAGGGCAAGAAGCTTGGAGGCATATGAGTCAGAGGGCTCACGGACGTTGAAGCTGAAGTCCCCATGAATAAGGAAAGGGGAAGATGTGGCAAGGAAGATGAAAAGCCAGGAGTCAAAAGTCTGTGATGAAAGAGAAGTGGGACCTACCAGGGAGTCAGTAAATGACAGCTACCTGGAGAGAGAAGGGGGTGAAAGGAGGAAAAGGAGTGGGATGGAAGAAGTAGGAGGGGTTGAAACCTGTAGGAGAGAAGCAGCCCAACACCACCACCGCAGAGAGAGTGCCTCCATGACAGAGTACGGCAACTGAAGTTGGGTCCTGGGGGGGAAAGCCAGGTCTCTGTCAGAGCGAGAATATGGAGGGAATGAGAGATAAAGAGATCATGAACGAACACAAACTTGTTAGAGATTGAGCAGTTATTCCATAGGGAACAGGAGAAAGGGAGAGCAGAGGGAGGAGGGGGATAGGGATACGGTTGGAGAGGTTACAGGCTGATGCACAGCGATAGGGTATAAAGTGCCTTAAAGGTCTGGAATTGATGTTGATAAGGAAGAGCAGAAGGAGCAGGGTACAGAGGAGAAGAGCAGGGGTGTGACAACAGTGAAGACAATGTGGTACTTTTAAAAGAGAATGGTGATGGCTGGATGAGAGGAAGAATCCTTTGAAGCTGGAGAGCAGTAGATAAGGTAGAAGAGAGAATGGATGGGGAGAGAGTGAACAAGGTGGGCAGTGGGGTAAAGGTTTAGAACAGTATACAGTGGGGAATAAGATTGGGAAGAATGAGCATCAGGAAAACAAAGTGTAATGGAGCCATGGAGAAGCAAAATAGAGGAAGAAAAATGGTGCTTACCTGAAGTTGCTAGAATCTGCTGTTGGAAAGGTGAGTCTAGGTGGTCGTCTTATGGCATGCATCTTCTGGCCCACTAGTCAAAGGAGCACAGGGTGGCAAAATCCCAAGCTTTGGGGAGCTCACAGTGTCCTCTCGCATCCTCAGGATGCTGGGAGAAGTATATAGACGAGTTGCAACTTCTGCAGCCTCTGTGCAGAAATCAACATCACTATGCAGAAATAATACATGACATGATAGTATTCTTTCACTACAATAACAGCCATGCAAGTATAGAAATCAATGGCATTTAAAGTCTTCATTGAAAGCATTCTATATGGAAAACATTCTATATGGAAATAAATTGTCTTTATATGGATTTTACATTGTTTTATTATATTTTATTATATAGATTTTGTGAAGCGCTTTGAGTGCTATTCTGCAGGTGCCGAAGAGTAAATTTGCTATATAATCGTGTGTGGGTGTGTGTATACACACATGTAAGCAATACAATTATTATTGAAGATGAGACAGATGTTTAAACAAATGCACACTCAACACCAGTTGTTGTAGGAGGTTACTGGATATAATCCTAAGCACCCATTCCTGCAGCAAGTTTGCTTTCTGTTAAATGATTCTAACCACAAAAGAACTAAGGCGGTGGCAATTTTTGCTGTTAGAGCTATGTCAATACGCAGCAAAACAATTACAGCATTAGAGGTACAGTAGTGGTGGAGGGTGTGTACATATTCAGCTCAAGATCAATAGTTGTTGATTAAGGGTTAAATATTAATTATTGCAAATGTGCATGATATTGACACCAAGATGGCAGATATATTTTCCCTTATGAGAACGTTCGTTGAATGCCCCCAATTGTTATTTACCTGTGTTTGTGGTGTATTGCTTATTTGTTGTGTAGTTTGTTGTTTGTAGTTTTATATGTGATGGCCATGTGGCTAACTATCATAATAAACTTATAACTTTATAATAAATGCACACTATAGGTACCCTAAAAATATGAAACCATGGACTGATCTCTAATAGACTACTCTACATGTAGGCATGTCACAACATAATAAAGAGAAAGCACGTATGAAGCATACAATGATATGTGATGTATGAGATAACTTGTATGTAATCAGAAACTACGTGTGAAAGATATAATGTGCCTGGAAGGAAGTATACCGCAAGAATGCATGATTGGATGGAAGGGAAAATAATGATCATTGTTTTTACCACTCCACATGCTTCTCTATTTATGAGTTTAGTTTATTATGTTGTAATAAGGTGTGTGGCCCCAGGATTCACACCCGTCGAAGGCCAGCCCACACGGGATCTTATCCAAGTGTCCACGGAGGTGCCTTTTTCTTAGGCCCCGCCTGGCTAGGCACAGCCCCTCCCAGCCAGGTATCAAAACCCCCATAGTCTCTCTGCTCCAGCAGGCTCAAGCTAGCGGCTCAGTCACACCCCCATAGCCCTCAGGTAGAGCCTTCAGGAAGATCCTTTCCCCAGGCTTTGCTGGTCAGGCATAGTCCCTTCTGCAGCCTGTATCAGAGACAGAATCCTCCCTGGCTCCTGCCTCTCCCCACAACCTTCCCCATCCTGAGCTTCAGGCTCAGCCTTCCATGCCCAGACCAACAGCTGGGTCCTACTCAGGCCCTTTATTTGCTAGGCTCTGGAGCTTAGCCCAGCTGAGGCATTTCAAGATACCATCCTGCACCACCTCAGTAACTACACCCTCCAGGCCAGTGCTACCTCCTCTTAAAGGAGCAGACTTGGGCACCTAGCCTGACCCTGCTACATATGGGGTAAAAACAAATCTAATAAATAAAATATATAAACTGCATATGTATATATTTTACTGTACTTCGACAGCAGGTGATAACACAGATCACAGCTATTCCAAGAGTTGTGAAGTCCCTAATAAGAAACGGAACCCTCTAACAGTGATGGCTTATTCTCCAATCAATTCTGTATAACTTTTGAACGTTAATAATATATTAGAGTAGAAGTCAAAACATGCTGCTGAGAAATTCTCTTTATTATCCTACTGAAATTCTTAGCATATATTATATATTTACTATTCATTAATATGGATTAATGGAGTTTTGATACGTTTTATATTTTTATAATTACACTTTTTATTATGAATTTTGTGAGCCGCCCCAAGTCACTTGTAGCAAGGGGGCAGAATAAAAATGTACAAATCTTCCCCCCTTTTTATATGAAATAAGCAATTTGCCCAAATTACTACTGCACTAAATCGCACTATGAATAAAATACAGTGAAGTGCAGAACTTAATTGAGACATAGAAAATTGCAGGGGGGGTGGTGGTGGCATTATATGTGGAATAGAAAAACATGACAGATGATGGATACCCTGGCCTTTGCTGACATTTGGGTGAGGCCTGATGTACAGAGCAAGCTGTCAAACGCATCCTCCAAGGCTGCCTATGGGCTCATAGGGTGGCATGTGCACACAGTGGGATTTCATGTTTTCATTATGGAATGTTAAACACAATATATGTATGGCATGTATTCACTTCATGTGTACACGGAGTACATACATCCCAACACTTGAATGGGATGAGAGTGCAGTTTTTCTGGACATTTATACACAGTCAGAAATTGAAAAGTTACTAACTGAGGCTGGTCCTTCCCTGCAATTTTTCCTAATCACTGCCCTGATGACAGCGTGAGGATACCTATAGGGCCACCCGGAATGCCTCGATTGGATGGTGGAGCTGAATTTCTTGGGGGAAACAAGTGGTTCAGGTTACAGGGAACGTGAACCTACTGATGGGGTGCTTCTTGCCCTAGATGAGGTTTAGACAATCCCAAAAGTGCAAAGCACTCTGGCAAGCAGGGATATTTTCCACCCCAACGTTATGGTGACGCAGAAGAAGCTGGAAAAGGTAGTATTAAAGGTGCATGTTTGACTGAAGGGTTTATGTGAACTGAGAGGCATTTCCAACACCAAGACCTGCGAGACGTAGATACGAGAACTGAGAGGCGAGAACATGCAAAGACTGATTGCTTTCATTTTCAATTCTTATTTTCATTTTCAATTTTCACTATAGGTGCTCAATAAACGCAGCATTCTGTGCATAGCGAAAGGTTCTTCCCAGCCACGAAGTGCTGGTAGGTATAAACGCAGGTCTGAACCCCCCCATGGGTGGGTTTAGCAGGGGCTGGACTGCCTCCCAGAGTCGTCGTAGCCCTGAAGAAACAAACAGCTGGTGCAGCTTTTCCCATGGTTCGCCCCAGCTTTGAGTCATGATGGGGTGTGATACTGAGAAGGGAGTGTGGGCAGAGTGCGGCGGCAAAGAACACCCGCCCAAGGATTAGGATTATTACGCTAAACCTGAGAGTGGGGGCTGCCCACATGCATATGAATATACACACGGGGCTGCCTATTTATTATTCTGTATATGCTAAACATGAGTGGGGGATGCACAGACTGAACCCAAACCGGCGGGTTATTGACTTCTTTGTTAGCCTAAGAGAGCACTACCTGCAGCATCCTTTGAAACTCCACCTTGTATAATCCACCTGAGTAATGTGCCTTGCTGGGGGGCATTCAGCTAAATGTGACAGGCTGGGGACGACAGCATGTGAACTTGATCCATGTCCATCCTGAGGCCAGCAGGAGACGTTGGGAGCGTTGCTGGGTCGGTGGTCAATGCCTCCCTGGTGGAGGGCAGGGTTGTGGAGTGCCTGAAGGAGGCTGTGGTGTGGCCCTTGCTTCTGGGGGCTTATTCGATCTTGGAGAGGAGCTAGGTGTTTATCCTGTTCCTCTCGTTGCCCCCAGAGCAGATGACATGGTGATGAAGGCCGGAAAGACCCCGGGCCGGGTGATGCTGTTATTAAATACCAGGTTGTTCGTTAATAAATCTTTTGTGGTCAGGGACTTGATCCTTGACCAAGGGGCTGACCTGGTATGTGTCACAGAGACCTGGCTGGACAAGGAGTCAGGGCCTATTTTGGCTGACCTGGTTCTGACCAGGTACTCTGTGTGGCATCAACCACGGCTATCGAGACGGGGGGGGGCATTTTCAGGGATGAGTGGGCCGTATGGAGCTCTGGCACTCTGACCAGGCACTCTGGTATATTGAGTCTCCACCTCGTGGTCAATTTGGCATGTGGGGACAAATTAGGGGTGCTGCTTGTCTACCATACACCCGCCTGCACAGCAGCATCCCTGCCTGCTCTAGCCGATTTGGTGTCAGGGGTGGTGTTGCGGTCTTCATGACTGGTTGTCCTGGGGAACTTTAACATTCACGCTGATACCATGTCATGATAAGTCGAGACTACATGTAGGAAAAAGAACACAGTATAAAAAGAGTATTGATACAGTACAAGAATTTTAAAAAGTAATTATCCATAGTAGTATAAAAATCAAAATATCTAAAACTTACAATTTTAAAGCATCTTAGCATATAAAATAGATAATAACCTAAAAAAGGTCATGCACTTTTAATTAGGTCCAATGCCATATTGACAAGCGCATGGGTCACAAAAGAGTCTTTTGCAGAAAATAAAAATAACAAGTGGAGAGGGGGCCAGTGGGTTCTGTTATGAAGGGGAACAGCCAGGAACTTCATACTAGGGGTGAGCCAGGGACGGGGGTTGTGGGAGAAGGCAGGGCAGGAGGAGAGAGGGGCAAGGGAATCAAGGGTGGAGGAGAGGGAGGGTTTACTTTTGCTCAAAGTAAACGTTTAGGCCAAGCTGAAGCAAGAAGGGGTTCAGTCGATAACCCTTGTGACTATTTTAACTCCTCAAAATGTAAGATTAATAAATTGGCTATTGCCTTTAGGGTTCAGCCCCTTCCCAATGGCTATCTGCCTTACTGGTTCTTCAAGGAATCAATCCAGACCCATTTAAATGCTTTACTTAATCTAAGAATGCCACTTTGGCAGATACCCTCCTATCAGAAACTGCCTCCGTGTGGAAGGCAAATAAGATTGATAGTCTATTTTAAGAACCCAAGTATAGTCGGGAAGATTTTCTTGGCCTCCGAGCTTCTGTGTTCCTAGGGGATAGTTATTAGTGAGATCTTTTTTTCCTCAGACCCTATGCCCTTATTCTTTGGTTTTCCCTTGCAAGGTTATGCAAAGGCTAATCTTGGTAGGACCAGGTCAGATTTGCAGCATGTGGTCCAACACCAAACCTCTGCTATTGCTCCCATAGACCCTCTTCCTGTGATTACAGGAAGTAAAGGGACACAATCAATTAATCAATCAGAGGCTGTTGGATATCGCATACAATTCTGCTCCTCTTCTGGATGTTAATGACATGGCTGCGGTACCGATTGGGGACCAAATTCCATGTCAAAATCCAGAGGTTATGGAGCTAGAAATTCAATCAGTGTTGAATGAACCTGTTCCTGCTCAATCTATTCCTGTTGTTGTGATTCCAAAGGCGGCTGGGGTTCCCCAGGATACTTTAATTTCGGAGCCCAACAGTCTGTCCCAAAGTAAGGGGGCCAACAAATTCCCCGTCGATACAGCTACCCAGGTGGACCTGTTGGGGTCTCGGGATACCATCCGTAGTTTTATTTGGGGTATTAACTCCATTTCAAAAGGGCCAACCAAAGATAAGGACCCTAGCCATAGCTGAGGTTCTGTAAGGCGTTCACCAGGAGTACTGTCTATCTGTTCTTGGAATATCGAAGGCTGGAGATCTTGCAATAAAGATGCCTCCTCCTCTGCTTAACTGAGGGGTTTTGACATTCTGCTACTTCAAGAAATATGGTGTAAGGAACCTCTAGAGCTTCCAGGATTTATGTCCATTGCAATTCCCGCAGTCTCGTTCCACTCTAAAGGACAGCCCAGTAGTGGGGTGGTTTGCCTTTTTTCAGAAGATTTGGCTATTGAAATTATCCAACATATCAACCTCCTCCCAAAAGCAGTAGGGGCAGTGTTTAAAGTGGGAATTTTACAGCTCATCTGTGGGTGAAAACAGACATGACGCTAACCACCCCTTAACCACCCTTGGTGGTCATTTATGCATGTTTCAGGGCTGCATAGGGCACCAATACAGCCCTGCAACATGCATAAATAACCACCAAGGGTGGTTAAAGGGTGGTTAGCATCATGTGTGTTTTCACCCTGTGTCTCTGTTTACATCCCCCTCATTAATGCCCGCAGTTTTGAGCTACCTTTCTGGCCCCATCTTGAGCGGTTGGTCGGTGAATTAACATCTTCCCACTAGCAAAACTCCTTTTAACTGGAGACCTAAATGCTCGCCTTGGTTCTAATGATGAAGCTCTAGGGCTAATAAGTAATGTGGAGTTTAATAGAAATGTTCCGGGTCTCTTATGTAGACATTCTGAGGACCCAAAAGTAAATTCCTCTGGCATTGCAGTGTCCAATTTCCTGGTGCGAGCAGATCTGGCTGTGCTTAATGGCTCTATCGCAGATGATTTAGAAGGGGAGTTCACATTTATTGCCCACCAAGGCTCTAGTGTGGTAGATTTTGTGGAGGTAACACCCTGTCTGATCCCCCATATAAGCAGGTTTGTGGTGGCCGCGACGGTTTATAGTGACCATCTTCCTTTAACCGTTGATCTTAATGTTACCAAGAACTATAAAAATGACACCCAGGACTCTTCTCCTGGTGTAGCGCCTGCCCCGATGGAACCCCTTACCAGGATATGCTAGTCCCAAGGGTTATCTGAGATGTTTTCGGGGGTCCTAAGAGGCCATGACTGTAATGGGTTCAAAGCGTCTATAATGGACCTTTCTTCCGCTGCTACTGCTGCTATAGAGGATTATAATCTCCGTATAAAGCATCTGCAACCATCCCCCACAAAGCATAGTACTGTTTCACGTACTGGGGGCTTGTCCATCTCAAGGTCTCAACCTTAGTTTGACTTTGAGTGCAGAGCTTTAAAATGTAGTATGCGGGAATCATACTTCCATTATAGATCCAGCTCAGCCTCGGGTTTTCGCCAAGAATATCTCAAATTCGAACTACTATTTAGGAAATTGGTGAGGAAGAAGAAGAAGGAACATCTGGCAGGGCAGTGGGGTCTACTGGTGTCAGCAGCCCAGGCAGGAAACTCTAAAGCATTCTGGGGAATTATAAATCATTCCTTGGGTGGTGGCAGGAGTGCAGTTGTTCAGCCTGTCCCTATGGATGCCTGGAGGATGTACTTTCATGCCATTTTCCCTTACCAACCTGGGCAGGAAGCCTTTTCTCTTACTGATAATGAACTTCCTGTTTGGCCTGCAGTGACTGTTCAGGAAGTTGTTTTACTAATTTCCAAACATAAATCTGATAAGGCCCCCAGAGTGGATTTTGTTCCCGCGGACCTGCTAAAACAGCATGTCGAATGGTGGTCGCCACTCCTGGCCGCCCTTTTTATGCATATCGATCGGTTAGGCATAGTCCCCGAGGGGTGGGGGGATGCTACCGTAATACCAATCTATAAAAGTGGTTCAAGAGCATCCCTCAGAAATTATAGACCTATTAGCCTGCTTAGTATTATCAGCAAACTATATTCCAAACATTTGCTGAATTTGATGGTAACTTGGCTGGCTGATAATAAGATCGTATTTCCGGAGCAAGCAGGCTTCCAAAAAGACCGCTCTACAATTGACCACTGCCTAATACTGACCTATTTGGCAGAAAAATATGTCAAGTGCAATAAAAAAACTATATTGCATGTTTGTGGACTTCAGGACCGCTTTCAATTCAATCGACAGAAATCTGCTCTGGGCCAAGCTGGATAACACCTCAATTGATAAGCGGTGGTTTAGATTGTTAAAAGTTTTGCATTCTAGAACAACCTTGGCTGTTCAAGTAGATTGGTCAGGACTCCTGACCAAGCACATGGACATCTATTCTGGAGTGCGACAAGGTTGCGTATTGGCCCCTGCTCTTTTTAATTTCTTTATAAATGACTTGATCCCTTGTATGACAAGTACATCTTTTTCCCCCCTAAAATTGGGACTCATCCAGTTGGATGTCTTCTTTATGCGGACAACGCTGTCATTCTCTCCCAAACCAGGGTTGACCTGCAGAGACAGCTTGTTGCATTAGCCAATTTTTGAGAGTCTAATTATTTACATATCAATCATACTAAGACCAAGGCCATGATCTTCGGGAAGGCGAAACAAGTTTTCAGGTGGTCGATAAACGGGGCCCCCATCTCACAGGTTTATTCATATAAATATCTAGGTCTATTCTTTCAGGCCTCCCTTAAGTGGAACCATCATTTCAACCTAGTCAGTGCCCGGGCTAGCGGTTGCTCCTCAGCAATCTAGTGCTGCTTTCAGAAGAAGGAAGGTGGATTTTTTGTTACTGACACCTAGGGTTCTGGATGCTAAGCCCAGAGCCAGCTTTTGTATGGAGATGCCGTTTGGGCAATTCAGCACCCCTATAGCTTAAATGCCTTCCAGGCAAAATTTTTGCGTTCCTTTTTAAAAGTCCCTAGCAGTGTGCCTTCTGCGGCTGTTCGACTGGAGATGGGTCAGACCCCCTGTAATAATGAGCCCTGGAAACTAGCCATTTGTTTATGGTTACGTATCAATCTTACCCAAAATCTTGATATTGGCCTTTTTTCATTTTTGCGGGATGACCCTTTTGTCAGTGCCTGGAGTAAGACAGTAATGTCCAAGATTTGTTCTTTGGGCCTTTCAATTCCAGGCCTGCTGGCAAAAGAATTGGGAGCCGCTAAAGCTGAGATATCAGCTACATTAATTGATCTTAGTAGACAGGAGGGCCTTGGTGTTATCTCTGCTTGTGGGTCTCTGGCACATTATAATACTTTGGTCCTGGATATGGGTTCATTGGCTAACTATCTGTCAACCCAGTGCTCATTCAGGAAACTTTTCATGTTTATGTGTCCCAGACTTAACGTACTGCCCTCCCGGGTGCTGGAAGGGAGATACAGGGGGCTGCCCTACTACCTGAGAATCTGTCCATTTGATCATATAGAGATGGAATCCATTGGCCACGTTTAGTGCCATTGCCATCTATATGATAATGCAAGGGCTAAATGGCTGGCCGGGTTTTTGGACCGTTTACCGAGCAGAACTACCTCGGAGATAGTGAGACATCTTTTGTCTGACAAAACGCCAGTACCAACACAGGCTGTTATGTCTTTTTTGCTTGAAGCTTTTCAGGATAGGGAGAAGTTCCTGTCTTTCTTTTAAATGAGACAAAATGGTCACCATGAACTTCCAGGTGATTTTAAGTGATATGAAGAATTATTGTTTTAATGATACTTTTGCTGCTGTTGTGTATTATCTTATGTGGTATATGCCTGTTTATGTTGGCAAATTTAGTTTCCTTTTCTGCAATGGCTTTGGCTACGCTAATACACGAATTTGAATTTGAGTGTAAGACCTGGCTTTTTTACCAGACATTCAGTGAAGGAGATGGGGGAGGGAGGGATTAAGTTGAGTTTTAGTGTTGTTTTACTTGTGTATTTTGTATTTGATTGTTTTGCTGGCTGTGCACCGCCCTGAGTCACTGTAGAGCGAGTAGGGCGATATATAATCAATAATAATAAATAAATAAGTCTGGTTCCACATACTTGTATTCTGCAGTATGTGCACTGTAGGTGAACACTGCACTGTCAATTACTTTTAATTAAAATACGTACTTAGAAGAGTAGGAAAAAATCCTAAAATCCTAAGGGAAGAAGTAAAGTTTTCTCATTAAAATATTTATGTAAAAATGAAATAATTCTGAGGTTAACAAAAATGCAGCATACATTTGTATAGAAATATGCACGTGTGATGGTGGTGTGTTTCCACAAATGTAACTGAAACTAGCAGTTGGCAGAGAATCCTGTTTAAGAATATTTTGTCCCAGCATGTAAAGGCTCATTTTGTTACAGAATTCTTTTGTTAAAGGTGCAGCTATGCCATGTCTTTGCCAGAGTGATGGAATCTGTATCAAGTCAGTAAGTTTTGGAAAGCAAGCTGCATTTTGGGCTTGTAGTTACAAATGTTAAATTGGAATTTACATGTTTAATGTACTACTTGGAAAAATACCATGTCTAGTCATATTTTAGAAAAGTAGAGCTTATAGCTAGTTTGAGAATATTCCCTGTGGCTATTAACTCATGTCAGAATGGTGGGAAATTGTTAGGACAATTAGTATATAATCTTGAAGGTCTTGGTATGCCTCCATGTTGCCCTCATCATGCACCTAATATATTGTTTTTGCTGTACAATCCATCTAGCTTATTCCTGACGCATAGCTAATCTTTATCTTCTATTTCTGTGTGGAAAAGCATAACCGATAAATGGCTTTTGCCTTGCTACTGGGTATACATCTCTGGCTATCTTTACATGGCCCCGCAGGGTGTGGGGCCAATGGTTGCACTGGTGGGTGGGCGCATACGGACACACATGCATCCCCATGCACTCCCCACTCATCAACACTCATGGAGCAACCTCTGTTTTCTCCAGTTGCTCCATGCGTGTTGATGAGTGGGGGGGTGCATGACGATGTGTGTTTGGCGGGAGCGCATGTACCCCCACTCACTGCACACACCTGCACCGCATCCTTCACATAGGGCTCTCCCACTCATGAACACCCAGATTTCTGGGTGTTCATGAGTGGGAGAGCCCCATGTAAAAAGGGCCTGTGCTTCAGTTTTTCATTCTTATTTTATTCTTGTTCCTGTTAAGTTCACTATTGTGGGATGTGTCTGTGTGTGTTTGCATAAGCATCATAGATAAATATCTCATATTCATGATGCTTGCGCTAGTACACGTAACACACAATAGTGAATTTAAGTTGGACATGAGAGAAAAAGATGTCTACCCAGTAACATAGACATACTTTTTACTACAGTGTGTGTGTATTATCTTGGAAGTGGGTATAAAAATTAATAAAAATTCTTATTTCTCAAAATGTTGCCCATGGTTTTTAAGGACCTGCATGTATATACTTTTCATTTAAGAGAATTAATGACTATGTATGTATGTAATGCATACAGGCATTTATACATATAAAATAATGTGTTTGTATACATTATATTTCTCTTTATTCCAAATTCTTCCAAATTCTTGATTACGTCCGTAAGCCACAAAACAAAAATAATTTATCTTTATTAAAGAGCAATAATGGTGATTAGACTTTTTAAAAGTTTTCCATATTGCACCAAGCTGTGAGGCCCTTGCTCAGAAACATTCCAGGGCCTAATTTGCCCCTCACTTAGGTTGATTTTACACTGGGAGTAACTCTGTTGACTTTAGTGGAGTTACTTCTGATTCATAGCTGTTTAAGGGGAACAGAATCAAACTCTTTAATAGAAGTAAGCCTTTGAAAAGGCTGGCGACAAGCAGCATTTTTCATCTTTTTCAAAAGTTCATTCAGGGTGCTTTTATACGAGTGGGTCGCAGTCGCGTGACCCACCTCACACATCGAGGTATTTAGTTCACGGTCGGCAAATGATGCGCGACCGCCTTGAATGCACGTGATCGCGTTCATTGTCATGTATAATCCTGCTTTGCGGGATTTTGAAAAATTGCACAAGTGGGTCACACAACTGCCACCCGCTCGTATAAAAGCAGCCTTAGGAAACTTTTCACTGTCCTGCATACTGAGTGGGAAAGCTGGCACACCAGCTCTGTAATCCTGCTTTTAGGCTGCCTACCAGGCATGCACCATAACACACAATCTTCTAGGTAGTCTTCATCCATGAAGCTCCACAATTTGCACTATTCCCAAACCACAGGATACCAATCCGTTTTAGGTTCCTAATCCCTCTCACACAGTCTCTTATAACATCTACAGGGGGGAACAAGCTAGAAAGAAAGGAAAGAGAAAATGAAACACAATGTACAGACAGCCAATCAATCTGCCAGTTCCTCGACATACAAACAGCACCAGCTGCAGCCCAATTAAATTCAACAGTTCACAGGTGTTCCCAGCAAACTGTGCATTAACAAAACTACTTTCTTGAAAATACCTAAGACTTTAACAAGAGACTCATTTCTTTTTAGGATTCTTTAAAGCTATTTAGAGTATTTTAAATACAAAGAAGCTGAAAAGGGTTTTCAGGCCATTGGAAAGACTTGGTACTTAATGCCAAAATGGGTCAGTCAAACAAGTTGAATCAGCTATTCATCCCAGCTGATTCAACCTGCCTGACTCTGATCATCAGCCAATGGTTCCAGGAGTAAAATGGGTTATCCCCAGAGCAATGTATTTAGAAAAACAGAGTTGGGGTTGGATATTTGTTGTTTTCTACTGGCTTTTCTTTAATTAATATCCCTTTTCTTTGTAAGCATATCAAAGTGTGCATGTTCAGATGGGCAAGGGGCAATGCATTAAATTTTCTAGGATTCCATCTTAAAGTAGCTCTTTGGTTTGTGGAGATAAGATTTCTCAGCTGGTTATTTTGCCCCACAAACTTAAAACAAAGGTGGCAGCAAACTACCTCAGCCTAAGATTTGTACAAGACAACTGGCATGATGACAGAGAAATCAAACGGTCAGACTGGCTAATATGTATGGGGCAACCCATACCCACAACAACCAAACACCTATTTGAATATTTATTTTCATGTTTTAGCTTACAATAGCACTAACAATAAACGAAGAGTCTATTTTCTAGTACCAGATGGCTTTAACAACCATTAGCTGCTACTCAAGCCTTCAGTGCCTCTGAGCTGGTCATTAATCCACAGGAAATGTCTTGCATCTATTTAGCTGTTGCTTAATTATATATTGCCCATTTTGTTAGTGTTTGATTAATTGCTTTGTTTCTGACTTTCATTAATGTCTTCATCATTTTATCAGACATCTGTGCCAGTCAGGGAAAATTACTACATATTATGTTGTAATCAGGAATAAATATTTATGTGATAATTAGTGACTTCAACCATAATTTCACCTTTGTCCTATTGATGAGGGAATAATAATCTTATTCTTCATAGCATTCAGAATCCAAGACACTTGGCTCTTTTGCCCTTAAAGGTGGGGTAATTAGATTTCCTACGGTTCAGTGTTCAAGAGATTGCATATCATGGGAAACCGCTCTACCCCTAAAGACTACAATTGTTTTACATAATCCATTTATTGCATTTCTCTGACCTTGTGCTGTTGTGAAAAGACACATCCTTGTACTTGTATGGATGAAACTGCTCTTTTTAATACGGTGGAGATGCTTTTTGTTATGGTTTTGCTCCATCTTGCTTGCTGTGCTGTATTTGTGTAGTAGCTTTGAAAACAAAATTTAAAATTGAATAAGAAAATTTATGCAATAGTTACTTGCATTACAGAAATGACAACCACTGGAATATGCACCCATGAAAGACAATCAGGGTCTTTGGCAACTTTTAAACTATAACAAAGTTATCCGAAAGCGTCACAATATCTTTAGTAACTTGAAGATACATGTGACCACACTAGCATTCTTCATTAACAATCTCACAAAGTTATTCTCTCATTTCAAGCCCTGTTTGAGGCACAAGGGTTTTCGCAGAAATCTGTCCAGTTTGTGTTGGGTCAGTGATACTTTGTTTCTGTGACTTTGGAATTCCAGATAGAATTATCTGAGCAAAACCTACCATTCATTTTACCCCATTATTGTGTGCAAGAAATCACTAAAAAAATAAATAATCAAATTGCAAGAATGAGCTCTTCCACTTTGGTGTCATGAGAAATTGGTACCATAGTCCTCTAAAATCAAAAAGACTCAGCCTCAAAGTTCCAAATGGTTTCAGAGTTCAGAGGGTTTAGATCTGCTTAGCTTCAGGCCCAACTCTACAGGTTTGAAGTTGCACAATAATTTACTCTCTGTCTAAATACATAGCATTATAGTTCTCTGGATTCCTTGTTTGTTGTTTGATAGTCTCATCTCAGATCCTCACCTTTGTAATATTCCAAGTCCAGCAATTGGGCCAGAGGTTGTCATTGCAACATGAGACATTTACAGTTCTGGAACTGTACGTTTGCAGAACTGCTGGAGATAAAACAAATTCACTGGAAAATGTGTCTTCTATGATTTTTAAAAAAAATATTTATGTATTTGTTTATTTTATTTACATTTATATGCCATCCGCTTATAGAAAGGGACTTGGGCAGACAGAGGGTGGCATAGAATCTAGGACCCTAGGCCCAGCTGCCCCAAAGCAGAGCTGCTGAACCAGGGACAGCCCTGATCCCACCTGGGGTAACATCTGGCGGGCGGGATCAGACGTGACAGTACCACGGGTGGCCACGCTTTACCTGAGTGGCCCATGATGCCGTCATATCTGATCCCGCCTGCCAAATGTTACTCCGGGTGGGATCAGGACTGTCCCCAGATCATGGCAGTTTTTAGCCCGTACTGTGACTTGGGTCCATCGCTGACTCACAGTGCAGGCTAAGAGCTACCACAGCCCAGGGAAGCCATCTCTGGACAGGGTAGACCAGACCATCCCATTTGATGGCCCCCTCTACCTGACCCTGGTCCATGGCCAGGGCTGTTCTGGGTGCGCATGGCAGCCTCATAGGGCAGGGCAATAGCAGGCTATGCTTGGTAGTGTGGGGGACAGGACCTGCAGACCCACATCTGCATGCCACCCCGCCCTCTCCCCGGGCCAGGCCACCAACATGTCTGATCGGTGGCTGGACCAGATCTTGACTGGGGTGAGGACTAGGCCTGAAGCAGCAGCATTGTTCTCCATTTTGCTGTTTACTGTTGACATATTGACAGTCTTACCACCACTCCTACAGCATTTGCCATCAATTTACGACACTATCCAACATTTTGCAACAGTTCCAGGTATTCTACAGCACTTAAGATAATAGTGACAATTTCTGACAGTTCAGAAGGTTTTTCTGACACTTTAGCTACACATTCTGACACTTTGCGACATTTTCTGACACTTTATGGGACTTGCGACAGTTTCCGACAATTTCTCCGCTGCCAAGAAATAGCAGCAGGCAATAGCGGAATGCGGCAGCAAGCATTGGAACAAGTATGGGAATGCCGTGTCCATCCCGTGTCGGAAAAAAAACAATGGATGGGAGGTTGCTGATACAGTTGGACACTGCCACACGTTGTTTCAGGCCTAGTGAGGACCCTCACCCCGGCCAGGATCAAAGCTTGATGGCGCCATGTGCCATCACATTTGAAAATACCCTGGGATGACTCTTTCAAGGATCTAACTGTAAGTTCTTTACCTGACCAAGACACAATGCCCACCTCCATGACCAAAGTAGATTTGGGAGGGGTTTGGGGAGATAAATAGTTTGTAACTTTTCCTTTACAATAATAATATTGTTTGGTACCCAAGAACAGCCTACTGGAGAAGGGATAATTGTATTAAAATATATATTGCTTTTGAACCCAGTCTGCTAATGGATTGCTTTCTTTCTGTGATAGATGGGGATTCGGAAATATTTATCTGCTAGGAAATTATCGGGGTTTGTATTAGATTTTTGCTAAGTGTTGCATATTGTTGTAAGAAATCAGTGCACTAAATCTGAACATTTTTGTGTCCTGCTGTATTGATGAGCATTAAAATGCATAAAACCCAAGGTTAACCTTCCTGCTCATTAGAGTAGATCAGAACTAGTAGTAATATTGTTGTAACTTGACAAAGCCTTCTAAATCCATGCATTTCTTTTTCTTTCTTTCTTTTTTGGATGAAAGCTTCCTAAACATACTGCTAAATCCTCTAAAAAGCTACTAAATGGTTTTGGCAGCCATTAGCACAGCATAAGCAGTGGAACTCTTTTCAGTAAGTGAACAAACAGAGAAAATATGCTGAATGGCTGGACAAATGTGTTTCAGCTGGCTCTTTCATTTACAGATATAAGGGTGCAGTCAATATCAATCACTGTTTTCCCTGTTGCACTGAAAATCACAATATCTCTTTTCATTCCACAAGCTCTTTTCACCACAGTAATGTGTCTTTAGAATGACACTGGCATCAGTCTGTTTCCGCTGTCTGAAGTCCAGAGAGCTTAAAAACACATTTCAGGGTTTGAGATTTTAACCCTCTTCTCCTTCCACTCTCCTCCTTCCTCCGTACTCCCAGCTTTTCCTCTCTGCACTCATTCTTTCCCCTTTTCCAAAGTAAGGTTGAAAGAAAAGCACAGTCACCAGGTTTGGGTCACCTGTTTTTTTTAGTTGAGAGTAGAGCTGCATTGGGTACTAAAATTAGTACCTGTGGGTAATGTCCACATTATCGCGAACCTGATAGGCTGCTTGAGGACCAACTGGGTGCCTGATGCCCCCAAATGCAAGCATTACTCAGAGAAACTGATATGCCCCAGCCGGGAGCAGTGCAGAGCCCAGCTCCACAGCATTCCAGGTGGAACTTCCCACACACAGTGCTCTGATAGGCTCTGTGGCTGGGAAACCACTTTTGAAACTGAGAAACGCAGGCCAAGAGCATTGAGGAGCCCAGCTCTATAGCAGTTCCAGCCAGAGCCTGTCACTTTCAAAGGTTGACTGGTGCTCTTCCCCCACCTCATAGCACCTCTCAGGGGGGTGGGGAGTAGCCTTTGAAATTTAAAACCCCGGCTGGGACCTGTCATTTTAAAAGGCCAGCGTATGCGTTTGAGCAGTCCCTCGGGTCCCATTCTGGCACTGATGCTGCCCAAACGGGGCTGGGTCAGTTTGAGCACCCCAGATCCTTCAGGGTGCCCGGTTACAGGTTGAGAGCCATGTAACAGATTGTTTACCATTGGCAGTTGGACTTTTAATTTATCAGCTGTCATAGGGAGCTTTAAAGACACAAGGGCTGCAGGTAGTATGCAAATTAATATTTACAGTGTGTTATAATTTGAGGTGCAATGTATTTTGTGTACAGAAATACCAGACTTTCACAGCTTAAAAACTACATCAATTTTTCTTTTTCATTTGCAGATAACAGCAGTCTGTAGAGAAGCAGCCCTTCTGGCCCTTCAAGAGGACATACAAGCCAAACATATTACGTGGCAACATTTTCAACATGCATTGACTGTTGTGACTCCTAGAATTCCGGATTCCCTACAACAGTTTTATGCAGATTATCAGAAGCAGAGTGGACTACATTCACTTTGAGCAACGGATACATCTGCATACAGCAAATAGTATATGCACTCATTTGACTTTGTATACAACACATTTTCTTTGGAAAGATTTTGACAGCCAGCAATTCTTTTTTAAAATGAAATGTCTGAAATTAACTTTTGTGAGGGGTGAAAGAAGAGGCGGTGGGAGGATAATAGAGCTTTGGCAGAAATTGGGGTTTGTGTACAATGGAGATTATTTATCATTTTCTGCTTTACAATAGCTTAGTGTAAACTGCATTATTACAGCTAGCACCTATCATAAATCATTGTTTTTCTGAACAAGAGAAAAGTATCCGCAACTCAATTTTTAAACTGCTCTTTCTTCTTTAAGCATATTTGCAATAACAACCCATGCCCCTCCATTCTTAATCTTTGTGTGTCTTGTTTATCAGTTTCACACCAAGCAGTATCACAGAGAGAAACACAGACTAGGCATGGGAAGAATACACACTGAAAAATATTTGGAATCTTTGATTTATTACATCCAAGAAAGTTGCCAAATCGGCTTGCCAAACATTCAGGTTTTCAGCCAAAGTTAAGGTGTCCAGATTACAGCACAGTGTTTGCCTTCGGTCTCAAGACATCTCTTGTTTATATATGTTATAAGTTACAAAATGAATTAGTTGGGGTACATTTTAAAAGTTCAGCTGTAGACCTCTAATGGTTTGGGAAACTATTTCTAATCCATGGTTAATTTTTACATCTTTGCAGGTGCAAACAATTTTATTTTGTTTCAAAAATAAACTTGAGTGTTTTGAGAGAGTAAATTATATATTTCTTATCTGTCCATTCAGTTCAGCTTTCGATGCATTCTTCTGCTCATAATATACAAGCTGATTTTTTAATAATCGTGATAATTTTAGTTACTAAATTCTGTACCTTGATACATAATGGATATATTGTAAAACATTATTAAGAGGAGTTTAGAGGATGCTCATTAATTTTCTGAACAGAGCATGTGTTTAAGATCCCAAAGAATGTGCAACTAAACTTGACTGCTAAAAGACTGAAAATACCCAGAAAAATCTATTGAGTAAGAATACTTGGTTGCAAGAACTGATACATCTGAGCACATCTATCTGTGGTAACTGTCAGGCCCTGATCTCGACCCTCTGGGTTCCTGGAGTGGTGGCCAGCCCACCAATACCCAAGCCTGCCTCTGTCCCAGCCATTCTCCCCATGAGTCTTCCTTGCCTTGTCCTGACCCCACCCCTTCTCTGGTCTGTCTCCAGCCCTTGCCCTGCCTCCCAGTTTCCTGGCTGGGTGCCAGCCAGTATATAAGGCATGCTGGTAGCATCAGGAAGCTGGGTGGAACAATACAACTTTGTTCCTTTCTTGTTCTTGTCCACATACTCTGTTTCCGGTTCTTGGCCCCATCCTGTTTGTGCTCTGTCTTGCCCTTGCTCCCCTCTCTAGTCATGCCTTGACTCTTGTGTCTTGCTCCCTTGTTCCCCTCCTGCTCTTGTCTTGCTCCCCTTCTTGCTCTGTGGTTCCACTTCCAGCCTTGGTCCCCAGTCCTATCTTCCTGCCCTGATTCGAAAACATATCACCTCCAAACCCTGATGTCTGCCGACCCCTCACCCCATGACCCTGAGAGTGGCAGATACAAATTTTCAAATAGAGACAAAGAAATGCAGGTATCTTTTATTGGACCAATTTATGTTGGTGAGAACATGCAGGCTTCTGGGCCATACTGAATTAATTTGTGTCCATCTCTTGCATTTGGGATCAACAGAGCAACCACACTTTCTCTAGATTTTCAAATGTATTTCTTCACGGATTCATCTTCTGAAAACACAGCAGGTCTCTTACTTGGGCATGTATTATTTTAGCATCCAATTCATAAACTGATTTGGAAAAATCCTCACAGAATTGTCTGTCGCAGGACAGTGCCACAAGGGATTATATGTCCTTAAGGGAAGCTAAAATGGCCACTGGCTGAGCACAGAATTGCCGCTGATGAGTGCACCTGTATAAGGGCGTGGCTGAGGCCAGCCTGGGGACTTCAGTGTGAGCACGTCTGCTGAGGGAGATCTGCTATGGAACTTTGAAAGATGGCTGGAGAAGCAGGGAGACAAATGGGTTGCCTAGCGGAGAAGCCAGAGGGTCTGGCTACCTGGAGAGCATGTGAGTACTAAGTGGTTCTGGTGGGGAATACAAAGCACCGTTTGACCCAGGGAACCTGGGAGGCATTGGAAACTGTATGGAGAGGGAATGTTCGTGAAGGATAATGTAAATAAATGTATGTGGAGCTAATACCCCACGAGAGAGAGTTGATCTAGGCCTGGTCCTGTGCTGTTGGCAAGAGCTACCCTGCTAGAGTGTCCCAGAAACCAAACCAAAACAAATGTCTAATGAAAACCTGGTTATAAAAAAACCCTAGAAATACAGATCAATCAAAAACAAGGAGCTGCAATAAAAATGAGCCACAAGATGGAAAGATCTTCGCAAAGGTAATAAACACATGTTTTGGCTAATGTTTCCTCTAGCAAGTGGAAGACGCTTCACGATTGAAGCATTAGCCAAATCATGCTAGTATTTTGTTTCCATAAAGATTGTTTTGAGTTTTTGTTTTTTCCTTCATATTTTGAATTTTTAAAAATAAAAATGCAGTGTTCAAAAATGTAGCTTCCTATGATAGTTATGGATCTTCTCATGCAAGAGCTGCCACACCATTCTGTTCTTGAAAGAAATGTGTGTGCAGGTGGATTCATTTTTGACAGTTTCTAGGCTCTAGTTGAGCAATATGTGTGCAATTTAGAATTCTAACCTTTTGACCTTGTTTAGACATTTCTCTCTTACATCAGACACCGCTCTGAAACTTTTCCACTGACTGTCTTTAAAGTAACACTTAAGATTATTGTAGCTTGGCGAGAGTGGGGGGAGAGATGAGGAGTTTGTTTCCTTTGTATGTTTGAAGGATTTCAGTGGCCAGCCAGCATCACTCATTCACCCCAACTCCTGCGTGGTATCAGAAAAGAGGGGAATGCGAAAAGAAATTAAAGAAATAGGAAATATAAAAATGACCAGAGGTATCTCATAACAGGTATAATATCTGGATTTAATTTTAACACTTTTTAACTAGCTAAATTTCAAGTTAAGGGTATCCCTTTAGTAACTAAGGCCTCGCCCATTTTTTGTAAGACTTAATCCCACGTGGTTTCAAATGTTCAACTACCATACCATTTTCCTTCTGTATTTTGTTTGTATCCATTTTCTGGACCAAAAAAGTCTACTGGCAAATCTTTGTGCTTAGCATAGTAAACTAACACAACTCGCAATTCTGGCTCCTGAAAAATGGATTATCATGCAAATTTGGATGAGAAATATTCTTGGGAAGTGCGCAGGTACAACATTGATGGGCCCCCAGATAAGAGTATGGGCTCACAAAGGGCACATGCAACAGGATGAGAGCTTCAGAACCAATTCTGAAAGCCCAACACCTATGTGGAACTTCCATTGATATCAGTGGGATTACCACCTGCTAGAGAATCATGCTACCAAGCATTAAAGTGGGGAAGACTTTCAAAGGCATAACTGTCCAGCACCCTCACCCCTAGTTCCTTTACTAAGGCTGTTTTTAAATGGGCATGGCTGGGGGAAGGGGAATCCATGTGCGCTGAGTGGATCAGCCACGGACTGCCCACCCATGTTGGGTGAGTGGGGAGTGATTCAAACGGGTGGCACCCAGGGAGTCTATGACTCCCATCCATTCCTCCACCCACCGGGCCCAATCACAGTTCAAATGAACAGAACCACCAAGCCACCACATCAACACATCTCCACCTCATGACATGAAAACATGGCAGTTCGTGGGCAAGTGAAGCTGCTGCAGCCACTGCCACCCACCCTCAGCAGGAATCCCAGAGGGTAGGGGAGGAGGGATAGGGGAAGGAGGACCCATGCAACTGCCGAGGCACGCATGACTGGCCGCCAGAGATACAAGTGCACCAAGCAACAACACACGAAACCCTGGGGCATGCCACACAACCCACAGACAGCTCAGGAACACAAGGGGCATCTGAAAAATCTAAGCACCAATCCCCACACACCCCACTCCCCACCAGGCTGACAGTCCTGTCCCAGACACAAGCCACACGCAGCATAGAATCCGGGGCAAACAGAGGCAGTTCTTGGGGGCCCGTTCCAAGAGGAATCATGGCTTCTGGATTGGGGGCCATGAACTCCGTGCCGCAAACAGGAGGACGCACACAGGCAGCTCACAGTGCAATCCACACGAACGTGGGAGATAGACGGGGCAGCCACAGACACCAAGTGTTCCCAAGCCAGGTCATGGCAGCGGTGGAGCCAGGGTCAGGAACGCCACACCCTCTGCATACCTCGAGGCTGGACTACTGCAACGCGCTCTACGTGGGGCTTCCCTTGTGCCTGGTTCGGAGGCTGCAGCTAGTGTAGAATGTGGCGGCTCGTCTCCTTACGGGGACGGGTCGTCGGGAGCATATTACACCTGTGCTCCGGACTCTGCACTGGCTGCCAATAGCGTGCCAAGCCAGGTTCAAGGTTTTAGTGTTGGTCTATAAGGCCCTTCACGGTCTGGGCCCCTCATACTTCAGGGATCGCCTCGCCCTCTGCACCCCAGAGCAGCTCCTGTGGTCTGCCGGGAGTGCCTTCTTGGAGGTCCCCTGCATAAAGCGGGGGGCCACAATGGAGAGGGCATTCTCAATGGCCGGGCCGCGCCTTTGGAACTCCCTTCCGGAGGAAGTCCGCCTGGCCCCAAGCCTGTTGTCATTCCGGCGGTATTGCAAAACCTGGCTGTTCGCCCAGGCCTTGGGGGGGGGGGGGGGGTTAGGGTTGTGTTTTTCTCCCCTACCCTGTTTTATTGTTTTAATGTTGAAATTGTTTCCCAGGGCCCTGTTTTTAAAAGTATTTAATTTGTTGATTGTTTTAAACTGTTTTATATTGTTTTATTATTGTTGGAAGCCGCTGCAAGCTGTTTACAGGAAGGGCGGGGTATAAATGTTTTAAATAAATAAAATTAAATAAATACCTTGCCCATTCAAATATCCCTGTCCAGTACCCTCAAGCCTGCATATGTTGATCTACCATGAAGTCCAGGTCAACGGGATCCACGCTAGCCAGAGCGAGCTGGACATCTGACCGGGTCCAAAGCTGCCATCTCCACTGTATCAGGTGCCCCAGTCAACTAGGGGACCCTAGCCAGGGGCTTGAGCAACTGCAGCTCATACATGCATTCCTCACGCTCCCGCCTCTCTCTCCAGTAACCACAGGTTTTCAGGTGGCAAAGGCACAGCCAAAACTCAGGCAGAGAACAAATGTCCTGCAAAACAACGCTCCCACTTGCCTCCCACGGTAGCAGCATTCCCACTGAAGGTCTAACTCCAGCGGGCCCCAGAACATGGAACCCCACCTTGCTTGCTCTCTGCTGGCAATCAAAGCTGCACACACAATGTCCAAAGAAGAAGAAGCTCCACGACAGAAGGTCACAGCCATCACACAGTTGGATATCATCCCTAAGCCACAGTTCACTGTGTGTCATGGTTGCACAGACATCCTACATCGCAGTACCCCCTAACAGAATGCGGGCCTACGAACCAGTGAGATGGGAACACCCGGGGTTGGGGGGGCATGCAGCCACAGGAACAGGCATCCGAACCCCCCATGCCAGCTGAGGAGAGGAGACCAGCATAGCTGTTCAGCTGAACAGCAAGGGATAAGCATAGCTACTGTCAACTAACATCTTGTTCTCCCTGTGCGGCTTCTCTGTACAGTACCGGCACCCCACCCCTGAGCTCCCACTTACTTACCTGGCTGTCACTGGCTCTGTCCTCTATGGTGGTGGATCCGTGCCATGCTGGGCGGTCATGGAAGGTGTGAGATCAGATCCACCGTAAGTTGAATCGAGCATGTGTGTCCTTTAAGATCAGGGTGTGGGGTGGGACTGAGTCAGAAGCAACCGCTGTGCTGCTCTGGTGTCTTTTTTTCCATGGTGCCAAGCCTTTTCTCCATGGTGCTGGCAAGCCTGTTCCCTAGGTCGGGGTGCGGCCCTGTTCACACAGGCCATAGATGCATGTGGACCCTTCCCCATGTACAGATTTGCCTGCCCCTTCACGGAGCGTCCTGGCCTTTTCTCTGCTGGTCTGTGAGTGGCCATAGGTGGGTGGACCTGCATGGTAACATCTCATCTAAAAATGGCCTAAGAAGGACACATGGTCTCCACACCCAAGTGAAAGGGATCCCTGTGCTGGATCCCTTGCTCTCACAGCACAGTCCCAGTAGCACTGGTGTGGTATCTTATGCACCTGGCTTCACCGCAGAGTGTAGCCTGGCTGCATGGGTCATGCTCCACTCACATACCAAGGTGATGGGTGCAGAAGAATGAGGACATGGCAATATCCCCTGCACCAATCTGCACAGATGCAGAAGCAACAGCCCCCTCCTGCCCACAGAATGAATTCATTAAAATGTATTATAATTTGTTTCTTCTTTGTACCACATTTCTTGGTGGTACAAGAAATCCACAGAGTGGTGTGAATGAATAAATATTAAACTAGGAACATTTTCACCACTTTCTGGAATTGTGAATTAAAAGGCTCCATAAGGTTTTGTTAACCTGATTTTTTACATTTGCACTGTAAGAGGTTTCTTTTGCTACCGGAATTGTAAATGCAGGTAATTGTATGCCACCTGAAGCCTTGCTCAGTACTGACTGTAAGTAGTTTAGGCTTTCAAGAAATGTATGGTCATGCATGCTCTGTCCTTAAGACAGCCAAAGTTTAATCCTCATCTTCACCTACAAAGCCCTTCACAACCTCGCTCCCCCCTGCCTCTGCCCTGATCTCCCTCCGAACCCCTGGTCGTACACTCCGCTCCTCTTCCATCCCCTCCCTCACCCTCCCCTGTTCCCCCAACCGCCTTCGTCCCTTCTCCCTCGATGCCCTGCACGTCTGGAACTCCCTCCCTGCCCTTATCTGCCTTGCCCCCACCCTCCACACCTTCAAGTCCCTCCTCAAAACCCACCTCTTCCGCTCAGCCCTTCCTAACTCCTGCTAATCATCCCCACCCAGGATTATCCCCCACCTGTTATCTGCATACTCCCAATTACTGTAACCAGGCCAAGAACGTGTACCTAAGCTCTCGCATCCTCATGAATGTTGCATCCCTTGTCTCTCCCTCTGTTCCCCCTTCCCTGTCTCCCCTCCCCCTGTCTTTAGATTGTAAGCTCTTGGGCAGGGACCGTGTCTGTCTTCTTTGTAAAGTGCCAGGTACATCGCTGGCGCTATATAAATACTTATAATAATAATAAATAATAATAATAATAAATGAATAACTTCATGTTGGGAATCAATTTTCAATGGAACACATCTGCAGCATAAACTGCGCAGCTTGAAACTACCTTTGAAAAACACATCCCTGGCTTAAATGTACATGTCAAGGGACCCAGTTCTGCAGAGTGGTGAGAACCCTCAATTCCAATTAAAATGAACACGAGAACACTGTAAGGCAAAAAATGTCAAAAGTATAATTTTTCTTTTTCTTTTTTTAAAAATGCAAACCACAGTTAAACTTTTCCCAGCATGCTTCACTCAAGATGTTGACCACAAGAACTTGGGTAATACAAGGTGCCTGATAAATTGAATTCTGCCTTTTAATTTTGTCTGTCCTTCTGCTAGGTTAATCACCCTTAACACCTGGGTGAGTTTGTACTATTTAATTGTCATAGGAGATGCACATGATATGTGCCATCATAGAAAATCACATATACCCTTTCTTTGGAATGAGTTCAGTGCTTAGTTCTTGACATTCCATAAGAATAAGGGTTTTTTTTGTTAATCTTATGTGATTATTTTGTCCCAAATACTGTTTAAATTGTGGAATTGCTAATATTATACCAGCTTCTTGGTGTCTCAGGCAAACTGTGTTTAAATAGAAAGCTTTTTTCCCCTCCAGTCTTGCACAATGGCATAAAATGTCTTTTGGCTAGGTTGCAAGAAGTATCGGGAGAATATTTATGGACAAATTGCTAAATGTCTTCACTTAACTTGAAAAAAGTCCAGTCCTGTAGTCTCCGTAATGCTTAAAACAGATTTTCACTCCAAGTGCAATGCATAGGGGTTTTTTTAATTGTGGAAAAGAAATCGGCTGTATATACATATTTTTCTTTGCATCTGAAAATGAGGCAACAGCAAAAATGTATGTTCGCTTTAAATACTAGAGAAAAGATTAGAGGTAGAGTCGAAAGAGTATTTCTGATGCAGCGTAACTTAATGTAAACTTCCTTAATGTGGGCAAGCAGGAAGCTAGGCATTATAAATGCTAAACTACGGTGGTTCTTCGCAAGCAAAGCATATATCCAGTATAAATATAGCTACGAATCAATCTGGCCCTTTTTACACAGACGCTCTAACACCCATAAAATGGGTGTTACATTTTATTATACATGTTGCAGGGCACCAATAAAGCCAATCACCATGGGCCCTGTGCACACATGATGCCTCCACCCAGTTCCTCTGGGTGGAGATGGGTGTTGGCCGGTGGGTGGGAAGCATTTCCCTGGGTGCTCCGTAGGTGGAGATGGGTGTTGACTGGGAGCAAACACTCACCAACACCCACCAAAAGTGACGTTTAAACAGACGCCCCCACCCATCTCCACCCAGGGAAATGCTCCCCACCCACCGGCCAACACCTATGGGAGAACTCTCCTTTTCATCTGACCCAGGCTCTATGGTCTTGGTGCTTACCCAACCTGGCTGCCATTGAAGACTGGATGCGGGCGAGCCAATTGAAGCTGAATCCAGACAATACCAAGGTGGTGATGGTTGGCTGATCTTGTGACCTGGGGAAGGTGGGAACTGCTGTCTGACAGGGTCTGGCCTTCCTTGGTCTCCCAGGTTTCCAGCCTTGGGGTGCTCCTGGATCCACTGCTGCACCTCGATTGTCAGGTTGTGGCTGTGGCCAGGAGTACTTTTTACCAACTTCATTTGGTGAGAAGGCTACAACCTTTTCTATCAGATTTGGATCTGGGCAATGTCATCTATGCCTTCGTAACATTCAAGGCTAAACAACTGCAACGTGCTCTATGTAGGGATGCCCTTGAAGACTATTTGGAAGCTGCAGTTGGTGCAGAGCGCAGCAGCCCACCTTCTGTGGGGGATGGGTCGCTGAGAGCATGACACCAGTGCTCCAGACTCTGCGCTAGCTGCCAATAACTTTCCAAGCACAATTCCAGGTGCTACTTTTAACCTATAATAATAATCTTTAATAATGGACATAGCCGAAGGACATAGCCCTAGTGTACAGGTTTTTTTTAAAAAACAAAAAACAATCAATATACAAGTCTCATGTTTCACACTTCCATGAGTTTTAAAAACTACATAGTTTAAAATTCAAAAAACAATCACGAATTATAAATGACTTTACCAAGAAATCGGCTACTGCCTGAGAAACTTCCGGGAACTTCAGCTAAGAGAATTCTTGCAAGTTCTAGAATTGTTCTTCCTTGGTATCTGATTAGTACAGGCTCCAAATATTGCATTATAATTTTAAAATAAAGTTGACACTCTATTAAGATATGACTCACTGTTTCAACCTGCTGCAGATCGAAGGGACAGAGCCGATCAGCAAAAGGTATTCCAGTGCAGCGCCCTTCCAATAACTTTGAAGGGAGTGCATTTAGCCGGGCCAAAAGGAATTTTTCCCCAAGGCAAGGGGCAGTTTATCCTGCCAATACCTAGCAGTCTTGCCAAGCCTCAGACGGAATTACATCTAAATAAAACCCTAAGGATGGTGAGACGTTAATTTTAGCTATGTCTTATTGCCATGCGATATCATTAATCCTTCTGTATATTTCTGATTTAGCTGCCATAAAACCCTTGCTTCGTAAATATACCACTGAGAAACCTAGTTTAGCTATACACTCCCTCATTGCAAGAGACCATAAGGAGTCAAGTGTCCTTAGCAAGCAGGGGAAACAATTCCAACTGAGGGAAAATTTCCGCACGTAGCCAGAGTGACAGGGCATACTTCAGTGTTCTCATATTCCGTCTAATTTGCCACAGTTCCACCCTGACGGCGGCCGAAACTATTCCCATAGGTAGTTGGAGAAGTTTCCTCAAAAAAGTAGATTGGACTTTATCCAGACTGAAAGGTTGAATAACTGCCCAAATCGACGCTCCATAGAATAATTGGGAAGCAACCATAGCATTGAGAACTATTAAGGCCATAACCTCTCTACCGACACCCCTCCTAGAGAAGTAATTCAGAATAGCCACAGCCGTACCTGTTGCTTGATTTAAGGCCGATTTGGCCTGAAGTTCCCAACTACCTGATTTTCTAAGGGTAATACCAAGATATTTGTATTGAACAACTTGTTCAGTAATTTCTGATCCAATCCTCCAACAGAACTTCTTCCTTCCCTTGCCAAAGACCATAATTTTGGCTTTTGCAAAATTAAGTTGTAAACTGTTAAAAGAGCAATAGTTCATCAATTGCCCTAATTGTTTGTCCATTCTGACTTTTGACTGAGATAATATAACTGTGTCGTCAGCATATAGAAGTGCTTCAACAGCCTGGTCTGCCAATCTTGGTAGGAAAAATCCCAAAGCAGAAATAATTGAAATTAAGTCATTAAAGAAAAAAATTAAATAAGCTTGGGCCAAAATACAACCCTGCCTCACTCCAATGTGGGAGGGGATCTCATTTGTTAATTGTCTAATAGTATTTGTCTTGATTCTCAAGACATTGTCAGAATGAAGGGCCATCATAAGATATAGACGTCTACGGTCAATTGAAGTCTTTTATAGTTTTTTCCACAGACACGATCTATCAGCTGAGTCAAAAGCGACCCTTAGATATATAAAGGCAGCAAACAGTCTTCTATTTTTTGCCACATACTTTGCCACCAAATGCGTAAGTATCAAGACATGATCTATTGTAGACTGACCCCTCTGAAAACCAGCCTGTTCCGGATAAATAATTTTCGCTTCCTGGAGCCAATTTGTAAATATCTCTGCCAATAATTTGGCATATAATTTCCCAATGACGCTAAGGAGACTAATGGGGCGATAATTGGAAGGATTTCCTCTGGAGCCTTTCTTATATATAGGAACAACTATAGCTAGCAACCAACCAGCAGGAATCAGGCCATTTTCATTAACCCAAGTGAATAGGGCAGGCAGAAATGGCACCCACCAATCTTTTTGTCCCTTCAAAAATTCAGCCAGGAATAAATCATAACCCGGAGCCTTGCAGATCTTTAAATTATCAATTATTTTACATGTTTGTTAATAATAAAATAATAATAAATGCTGTCTGAGCATCAACTGGTGGCCATTTTGGAGTTTTCTGAATTGAAAAAGGAATAATATACTCAAGATGGTCAGAAAACTTAGATGTGAAATACTGTTCCCACTTATCACTTGGTATCACCTCTATTTCCCATCCTGTGGCTCTTAGGGGCTCCATTTATTATTCTCCAGAAAGATCCGGAGTCGTCTTCCTGGGCCACTAGATATAATTTCTCCCACTGGATTACTTCATGCTGTCTCTTTTTTTGTTTGATCAAGGTTTTATATTTCATTTTAATTATAGGGAATTCTACCAGAAAAACCAGCTTCATACCTCTTCTATACATTCGATATATCTTACTCATTTCTGATTTAACTTTCCTGTACTTACTCACTATCAAACCAGGGACAACTCGCTTTTACTGGGATGATACCGTTAGCTTTAGAATGCTTAACTAGTAGACTCCTAAAGAAATCTATAACTAAATTATATTGTTGCAGCATTTGATTGTCCGATGCTTCCAGATCCAAACTATTCTTTACTTCCCGACAGATTGAAGTCTGGCAAGCAGTATTAAGGTTCGTTGCTAAAAGGACATTCCATGGTGATCTAGAATGATAATCCAATGTAAGATGACAGTTATCTAAGCCCTGCAGCTCCACAATTTCCAAGGCTGCTTGATTAGGAAAACGGGCAGTTAAAGGTAAATGGCCACTACACTGGCAATCTCCTATCCGAAAACTCTGCCAGCAAAAATAAATCCCAAGTAACAATAATGTAGTCAACTACACTGGCTCCTAAGTGGGAACTGAACGTAAATTTGCCTTCTAAGTCACCCAGTGATGAACCATTAAGTGGAACCATGTCGAATTCCAGCAAAAGCTCTGCTAAGGCCAAGCCAAAGCTATTTACTACAGAATCCTTAGCCTGTCTTTGCAGTAAAGGAAAGGAATTTAGCCGTCCAGCCAAGGGTGAGTAAAAGGCTAAATCCTCGTTATTTGGCCCCAATCTAGCATTCAAGTCTCCTACCAACAGGAACTGTCTATTGGATGATTTACTCAGCAGACCCTCCATAAAGGTCTTAAGTTGAGTCAAACAGCATTTCCTATGAGGTTTAGCATTAATGGGAGGATTGTATGCAACAATAAAAAAAACCCTGAAGAGTTCCATGTTTGACCTCGATGCTCAAGGCAATAGGTGGAGAATAATCTACATGAATTACCTCAATCTTTGATCTTTTCGATATTAAACAAGCAATGCCCCCACTCGAGCGACCTTTAACTGCAGCAACGATTGCTAAGATTTCATATACTTTATACCCTTCAAATTCAATAGGAACTTTGGACCATGTCTCCTGAATTAAGATTATATTAAATTGACGTAAATAAAGTGAAAAGGAAGGGTCCCCAAATTTCAATCACCAGCCTGCAATATTCCAAGAACAGATGCGACAGCCTGCAGGAGGAGATCAGCTTAACCTTCATCCTGGGGAACGAGGAATCCCAGCTCCTAGGGACTTACCAATATGTCCATCAATAGATTGTAATTCCTGAGAGGGAAGTGATGGAGATAAGGGAGGTAATTCCCTGATTGAAGTGGACCGTGAGGAGATCTCTTCAGCTGTATTTCGTACCGGAAGAGAATCTCCAGACAAGGACCACTGGGATCAAGGTGTCAAGGGCTCCATTGTGCCCTACAAACTCCGCAAAATGGTCTAAGGTTTGCTCTGGAGCATTACTCTTTGACCCCCTTGGTTTAGGGATTTCCAAACTGGAGTCAACCTTAATCAAAGAAGAGCTTGGGTTATCTACAGTAGATACTTCCAAGAAATTGTGTCTGTCAGAGGATTTCACAGGCCGAACAACCTGCTGCAAGTAAGTTAACTGTAAGGAATGCTTGCTCAAAGGTAAAAAAGATCTTTTCAAAGGCAGGTCGTTTACAGTTCTCAGTTTACCAGGGTTAGAATTAGAAATTTGGAGAAGCCTCTGATTTATTGGTTTAATTACATTCTGAACAGGAGAAGGGATTTGATTGGTTTTGATCAGCATAAGCAGATTGAAAATCCATCAAACCATCCTCAGTTTTCTTAGCTTGAGGCAACTGCGTTGCCCCACTATTGAATTGAGGGGGAAGCAATGGGCAGTTTATAGCTGTAAAAAAGACTTCACTGCCATCACCCCCCAAGAACATAGGAGACCAGCTTCAGCCAAAATTCTCTGAGGCCATCTAGTAGTTCTAAAATGAACTACTATATGTTGAAAAGGCAAACCCTGATCCAGGGATTGATAATACTTAATCTGCAATAATGGGACATCATAGTGCAATATCTTGCTTAAATGATGTCAAATGTAGCTTTTTGCATGCCAGTTCGCCAAAAAACCATCAGGAAGCAGGTGGATTTTTAAGGCTATTGCATACTTATTAGTCTGAAGAAGTCCAAAAGACTGTACTACTGGCTTAATGGTCATACTATTCCTAGCTCTGGATTGAATTAGAGACTCATCACTATTTTTTGGTGCAGCACCCAGGATGGAGCTAAGAACTTATAAGTTTTAAATAAATAAAAATTAAATAAATAAATAAACTTGCTCTGTAGTGATCTTATCCCCACACCTGCCCAGGGGATATTGGGGAGTATCAGCAACAGGAGATGACAAAGGACGTGCATGCAACAGATTGACTTTCCCCTCCCTAATGTCAGACATAAAGTTGCTAACTGTTTTTAATTGCTGAGATTGAAGAATCAAAATCTTCGTCATGTTTGAGAGTTGCCTGCTTAATTGTTTAATTAGATCTCCTCCTATCAAAAAACATTGGGAGCCCCAAACCTCAAAAAGGTTCCCATTTGATGATAACTTATCAGGGCAAAAAACCCTATCTCTCTGAGTCTGACTGTTTGGGCCTGGGGATTGTAGAGAATTGACAGTCTCAGAATCAGAGAAGGTAAAAAGATCACATAACTCACTTAAATCTAATAAATGGGTTGATAAAGAACTAAGCGAAGCCACTTGAGGTCCTGAGTGGTCCAAAAAGGGATCAATCTTACTTTGCTTAACTCGCGTTCCCTGTTCTACATTCCCGCTACAGCCCTGTCTCCTTCTTTTACTCCTAGTAGAATTGTTATAATATTTAAGTCCAACTTTAAGATTTGCCATGCCCTTATTTGAGATCCCTTCCAAGGGAGCTACTAGCAGAAATAAGTAACTATGATTAGGCAAGTGCCTCCTTACGCTTGATCCGTACCAGTATCACCTCCCTTTAGAAATGCACATGTCAAGTCTTGATCACTATTCGGGCAAATAGAAATTTTAAAGAGCAGCTGTCCCCACGGCCGTCGCCTACCTTAGGTGCGACGCCCTTTGGCACGCGCCTCCATTGTGGCCGTAGGCAGTGGGAGCGCCTAAAATACCCCACCCCCGAGCATGTTACTACAGGGTTCTCCAGGCAAATCAGGTGAGTCCCAGCAATCCCCAATTAGGAGTATCTACACCCAATAATCAGTCCAGCAAGGGTCCCTCCTACTATTCTTGCATCCTCCAGGGTTCTCTCAATCGCAGACTTCTAGTAGTGGTATTGGATGGTCCCAGCTGCCTGTCACTGTTTTCTCCGTTGACTCTGCATCAATGCCTCTTTTAACCTGTAAAGCCCTAAACGGCTTGAGCCCCAGGTACCTAAAAGACTCCTCTTCCCCTATATCCCATTGCAGCGTCTGAGGTTGGCCGAGGGCACCCTCTTGCAAATGCCAACTGCCCATGAAGTTGTTACAACAAGGGCACGCGCTTGGATGTTTTCAGTTGCTCAGCTGACCCACAATTATAGAACCTCCTTCCCTTGGAGGTCCACCTAAGCTCTAGCTTGTTCATCTTCCAGAGGAGATGCAAGACCTTTTTGTTCAGCCAGGCATTTGACAGACAGGAATAGGATTGGGTAGGGGGGTTTGAGGACGAGGACTGATGGGTGGTAGGGGGGAATAAAAGATGGGGTGAGTGGGTGGTTGGGGTGATGTTGGGGTTCTAAGAGATTTTAATGTGTTTTATCATATTTTATATTTTTAATCTTGTAAACTGCCCTGAATCTATGAAGAAGGATGAGGTAAAATATGAAAAATAAATAATAAATTGTGGTTGGGATGGGGGTTTTCTGCAGCAATGGTTCTGGTGGGGAGAGGAGAATTTTATGAGATATCGGTGTTGCTGAGCTGGGTAGGTTCTTGAGTATGATCTCAATAAAGTGGACTAGGCTGAAGGAAGTGCATGCTACAAGTTGGTGGTTAGATCAGACTCTTCAGCCCAGTATCTGTCAAGAAATATTGAACCGTGAAAGATACAGATTTACTCAAAAACTTTGTTTTACACTTGTAGTTATTCACAGACCCCACTATCAACATTTGACATGGAAGAAAATATTTTCAAGTGCTGAACAGGAATAAAAAATGGATAGCAACTGTAAAACGCTGACAGTTTATTAAAGTGATGAAGTGAGTGAACATCCAGATAAAGAATGTTCTTAATTGCTAATGAACAGGTGGGAGAAGGGTTTAGTTATAGGTTGGTTTGTTTTTTAAGTAGTTGTGCCTTTTAACTGTTAGGGTTTTCCTTGCGAAGACAAATAATGTTTCTTAGTGCTTTAACTGAAACCTAGTTCTAATTGTGGAATTCTGTTGGCTCTCTCTGCAACTTCCGTTGATTCATTTACTAATACTCTGTCTATGAAGAGTAAAACATCCATTTTCTCCAGGGCTTCACCCAACCTACAATATTTCTGTGCAAAATGTTTTAAAGAATGTAATTCATTCTGCAGACTTTGGAGTCTTTTTGTTTGTTTGTTTTGTTTTGTTTGTTTAAATGTCTTTATTGGTTACTAATTGCAATCATCGTAAGACATTGTACAAATACAGATGTAACTTTCATTACAGTTGCGAGTAAGCAAAAGAACCAAACAAGAAGAAACAAACTTCATAACATCCCTCCTCATCCTCCCCCAGCAGGGCCCAGGAGACTACAAACTTGCCTATTTATGACAAAGTAACATGAGAGACTAGCACTAAGTTGTATATTCAGTACAGTTCCCTAAATAAAATTTGTTCTATAGGCAAGTGTGAAATAAGGTTGGTAGACAGGATAAGCCAAAGAGGGATCCAAACTTCCTTAAAGTCTTCAAATGAATTAACTTCTGCCTCAATCTGCTCCATTGTCAGGACAAACCAATGTCACAGGAGCAGGGGCAGCTGGTGGGATTTGAGGCTAGAGGGGCAGTAAGGCCGGCGCACTTAGGGGTGGAGCCAGGGCAATGGTAGGCGGAGCCAGGGAAATGGTAGGCGGCATAACCCAGGAGCAAGGAGTTCCCAGGGTTAACATACAAAACACAGTTTGCATGCACATCAAGCTTAAATAATTTATAAACCCAAAACACAGGCATCCGTCCCTGTAAAGCACCCCAGTCACAGCCTGAGTCCAGTAGTTCATGATACTGAGGAGGACTGACAATGCCATGCATTCTACATAACCATGAAAGATTATCATTGGTCCCATTTAAAACCACAGATTGAAACCCACAAGTCACCATTTTTACACCAGATCAAGGATTGCAACAAAACACAGTTTGCATGTGGTTTCTGTGTGGTTTTTTAAAAAATTTTAAATTGTGATTCATGGGGCTTTAAAATTGCTCCCCAACACACACACACACACACACACACACA
>QEPC01004817.1:2937782-2954228 GCA_003113815.1 Sphenodon punctatus | reverse complement strand
TGTGCTCCCCCCTCCCCCCATGTGCCCCCACCCCGGGCCCTGCAATTTACTCACCACATGCCCGGCTGGCTCCTCTCCTCAGCACCGCCGATCCTCGCTGCACTGCATCCTAGGCTGCTGATGGCTGCTGTGCAGCTGGATCTCCCTCCGGCCTCCCCCTCCCTCCCAGGCTTGAGTCAAAGTTTGACTCAGAAGGGACAGAGGAGGCTAAGAGCTGCACGTGCGGCAGCAGCTCCCAGCACACACACACACCCCGCCCCGCACAAAGCTGGGACAGGGAAGTTCATACCCGGGCACCTCTGCGTGGCCTGTCCGACCCCTGCAATGAAATAGTACCCCCTGCGGCACTATTTCATTGCAGGGTCCCTTTATGCGGAATGGACGGCGCTTTTAACCGCCTATTCCGCATAAAAGGAGAACGCTTCCCTTTTGTCCCTGAAGGCTTCCTTAGGAAGCCTTCAGGGGTGGTGGTGTGAGTCACCGGTTGTGTATGTATGCGTGCGCACACAACCGGTGAGAATGTTCGGAGCCATCTCGAAGAACCTTGTTTAGAGAGGCAGCAACCTTCAGAAGGTTCCTGCCTCTCTAGGTTCTTCGAGATGACTCCAAACATTCACCGCGGCGCCATGTGGCCAATTTTTTTTTTTTTTAAAGTCTGCAGTGCGGGGTTTTCTGTTCTCAAATAACTCAATTTCTATCAAAAGGGGCTGTCAAAGTGTGGCTTGTTATGGGCATTATTTAATGTAGTGTTTCATTTAAATATGTGAAGGGGTTAATTTGCCCTTGAATAATTCTTTCTATTTATTCTTTTGTCATAAATTTGTCTTTGTCATAAAGATATTTCACCAGCACTTTGTTTTTCTCATGGAGCTGACGAGTTAACCTAGTAAGATCATCTTTTTGTCCTTCAAACAGACGAGCCAGAGAGGTACAAGGTTACATTCCCGCCAGAATTTGCCCTTTATTTTTTTATCCTAGTCCACACTCGCTGCCCAGCATAGGGATAAACCAGACCCGGCAGTCTTGATGCTTGCTTGGTGTTTGGAGGCTGTGGGGGCTGGATGAGGGCTAGCCAACTGAAGCTGAATCCTGACAAGACAGAGATAATATTAGTGGGGAAGGCAACGGAGTTGGTGTCCTCCATCATAGATGGGGTTCGCCCTCCACTGGTTCTCCAGGTTCATAGTCTGGGAGAGCTCCTCGATTCCTAGCTTTGCCTGGATGTCCAGGGTGGGGGCTGTGGCGAGGAGTGCGTTACGTCTGGTACGGCTGCTTTGGCCATACATCTTAGACTCCGACCTGACCACTATCATCCACGCTTTTATCACCTCTAGATTGGACTATTGTGCTCTACGTGGGGCTACCCATGGTGATGGTACGGAGACTTCAGTTGGTGCAGAATGCGGCAGCCCATCTCCTTAACAGGGTCGGGCCTCTGGGAGCATATTACACCGGTGCTTCGTTCTCTGCACTGGTTGCCTATAGTCTAGGCCCGATTCAGGGTGTTGGTACTTACCTATAAAGCCCTAAACAGCCTGGGTTCTGCCTATCTGTAGGACCGCCTCACTCCCCGGGCTCTGGCTTGGCCCTTGTGGTCGGCCGGGGGCGCCTATCTCGAGGTTTCCCCGGAGGCTACTATGGAGAGGGCATTCTTGGTGGCTGCACAGAAGATGTGGAACTCCCTCCTGGCTGAGGCCCGGTGGGCCCTAGACCTCACCTCTTTTTGACAAAAATGTAAGACCTGGTTGCTCCGCCAGGTGTTTGGCAGGCGGGATGGATGAAGGGTGGGGAGAGTGGGTTAGGGTGGGTGTTTGGAGTGGGTTTTGGACAACCTCCATGTTTTATAGAGTGTTTTACAGTGTGTTATATAGTTGGTTTTTATTTGTATGTATTGTAAGCTGCCCCGAGCTGCTGTGACAGGAGGGGCGGGCTATCAAATTTATTAAATAAATAAATAAATAAATAAAATAAAAGGATGGTCTAATTGATTATGTACTTCAGTGTTCCTGTTCAAGCACTTTTTGTACATCTGGCATGTGCCTTTAGTGAAGCAATTAAATCTCTTCTGTACAAATATGTTCTTCCTCTCTATGCCAGAAGGAGAATTTAGCAGGGAACTTGATCATACACTTGCTCTTATTTTTGTAAAATAAAGCACAATACTTGTGCCACTGTTTTCTTTTCTCATGGGTTTCGAAGACGATATCAGGCAGGAACCAAATCCTGGCCTCCTGGTAGGTCAGGCTGTCTTTCTTTCGCGCTTCCCAGAGCACGCATTCATCTCCCTCTGGCACCTCTATGATTCTCAGATTATTTCTACGGCCTCTATACTCAAGGTTGTCTGTCTTGTCTTTTTAAACTCTCGGACCATTTTTTCAAGGGTGAGGAACCGAACCTCCTGCTTAAGGTCCCTTCCCTCCACCACCTCCATCTTATTTTCTACAGCCTCCACCCTCTTCTTACCCTTTCCAGGTTTCTGTTTATTTCCTTCATGTTGGCACTATGGCTGTTAAAGGATTCCCTGAACTGTTTTCTGTCATTGCGGGCTTCCCTTATTTCAGCTTTAAAGTCCGCTATAATTACAGCAAGCTGGTCTGGAGAATAAGTTCCCATCCCAACTTTAGTGCCCTCTGCCATCTTGTCCACAGGGGTAGTAGCTGCCGCTCTAAGCCAGACAGATCCCTGTCCCGTCTTAGAGACACTTGTGGCCGCTTTTTTTTTTTTTTTTTTTTTCACCAATGAGTCGGTGAGATCTTTTTACCTTGGCACTCATCAGCAGAGCGCTGGTGTGTAGCAGATACCCCTATTTTATAGGTAATTTGTTCTGGGCCAGCTTTATGCACCTAGCCCTCGTGCATGCCCTGCTTTGGAGTCATTTGTCGCCACATTTTTCGTGAAGGCTGGAGGAGATGCATGTTTTTCATATAAAGCATTTAACCATACCATCTCAAGCTATAATTACAGTGGCTCTTAAAATAGGGACAGACCCAGTCAGTACTTGGATGACAGGCCTGCAACAAAAATCTAGGTGGTGAAAGAAATGATTTTTAGTGACCAAGTAACTGGCAATCTTCCCCTGGTTCTGCCAGTAAACTACTGCTCTGCCAATGCTTCACAACACTGATACAAAAATATGATGAAACATAAAACCACTGAAAATCTGTATTTGAAAGGGAGAGGGGGAAAATACAGTAAGTGGATCCAGCAGTGAATCCTAAAAGCACCTGGAGAAAAGTCTTCAGGTGCTTTTTGAAGGTGAGGAGGGCAGAACTGAAATGGACATCTGGAGGGAATGAGATGAACACAGGGACCCATCACAGCAAAAGCCTGATCACTGCTGACTTGCGGCATGATGGATGTCAGGATCCCTGAACAGTGGGTGGTGTCTGAGTGCAGACAGACAGCAGGGTGAGGTTCCAGAAGTATGTCTCAAATATAGCCAGAACCCTAAAAACCAGCAGAGCAGTTTTAAATTCAGTTCCCCACTTTACTGGCAGACAATGCAGGGGACACAGATTGGGGGTAATTTGATCACAGCTGCCCAAGTCAGTAAAGCAGCCATGCTGATGCGTTTTGAACAAGGTGCAAGTGATGGAGGAGCACTGCTGGAAGCCCATACAAGAGGGAGTTAAAGAAATCAAGCGTCATGGTCTCCACTGTACAAGACACGATGGATGTAGACAGATGGACACAGAGGCTGCCGGCACCCCTGTGTCTGCCTGCTTGCAGCTCCACTTCAGTCCAATCTAGGCTGGCGGCTGCAATTCCATGGTGCTGACTGGGGCAAGGGCCAGCCGAATGTGGAGCTAAAGCATGGGTCGGCCCAACAAACGGACAGCAGCTCCACTCTGAGTTGTTGCCCCAGGTCTGGTCAGCCCACTCTGTGCAGTGTGCTCTGGGATCTTCTGGAGCGCCAGTGGCAGAACTTTGCACATCTGGTGGGCACCTCGACATGGACTGGTCAACCCAGGGTTAAAGTGGGCAGAAGCAGAGCTGCTGTCCATATAAAAGCACTCAGTGAGATGAGATAGCTGGTTTACTGAAAGTTAGCACAGGAGAAGGCTTTCCTCAAGCAAAGAAGGCCATAGCCTGGGAAGGCCAGGCAGATGTATTGTTTTTTGGATGTTTGGCAGTGTCTGGGAGCACATCTTGAATAAATCGCACACTAGTGAAGAAACTTTGGACTTTTTGGCCCTACTCCTGATGGTTCTCACACCAAAAGGTGTATCATAATACATGGGTGTGGTTGGGAGGGTAGTGAAGCCACCCTGCTACAAGGTTCTTCGTAAAAGATTTAGAAAAGGTACTGTATTCTTCAGTTTGCATCAGAAACTGTCTCTCGTATTCCTCATTTTGCTTCTAGCACGAGGGGTGCATTTCACTAGATTCCTCTAGGTAGTCTGCATATAAGTTCATAGTGTAAAAAAACCACTTCCGTCTCTTTCAGGATGTAAAATGCTATCGACCAATGCAAGATGCAAATGACAGAACTGGGATCTGCAGGATTAGACCATACTAAAGTTGATGTATAGGTGTGGCTATGGTGAGTTTTCCTGTGCATTTTGGCAGATGAAAAAGAATATCAGAAAAAAAAAGTTCAGTAATCTCTTACTGAGCTGTTCTGAACCTAATTGTGCACTGTACCTTTAAATTGAATGGAATAGAATTTGTTAAATAGAATTTAAGGGGCGGGGGGAATGGGAAATGTATACAAATTGAGTGTGTGTGAGGGTGAAGGCCTATGGATTCAGAAGTAAATTAGCAAACAAACACAGTCTTTAATGTCCTGGAATGCATCCCCCAGCATAAACAGGACTTGATCTGTCAAGCCAGCAAATTCTACATTTCAAGTACCTCTGCCCTATAATAAGCAGTTTCCTTGTTTTTTAAAAAAATCCTAATATCAAATTTACATTGCAAAAGCATTTTATCTGAGGCTTTAGCAGTCCAGTGAATGCTGTTTGTTTCAAAGGTAGTTCTTAGAGTGTAGAGCTGCACAATATTAAACAGGCTGCATGCTATCGCTAAAATTTAGTTTAAGGAACTCGGCAAACTTAATCTGCAAATGTATAACTTGCTAGCATTTCTCTTCACATGCTTAAACTGCCTGCTTTAACAACTGGTTACCTCAGTCTGATTCCACTTCCATGCTTTCAGCATATGTAATTTTGTAGATGCTACTTTTGTTAACATGAAACATGTCACAGTAACTGGTTACCCTTTCACTACAAAGGAGTGTTTTATTTTGCTGCGGGATGAATAGCAATCCAGATCAGCTGGTAGTGCCAAGTGCCCTGATAGCACAATTGAGCACATAGAGCTTTGTTGTGCCCTTTCTGCACTTCCCAGAGAGAATTAAAAGAAGATGTAACTGATGGAGATTTGTTGTTTGCAAATTTAATGGGGGTGGAGCTGCTTTTTTGAGTTGCTACCTAGCAGGTGGTTGGACAGTAAGTGTACAAATCAGAAGGGGTGCATTAGCATGAAACCATAACTGATTATACAAAGGAGACAGGAGGAAAAAGGAAAGGCTGAAGGAAGGGGCTGGAAGGGATCATAGGTATCAGTAAAGATTTCTCTGATGTTAAAACTGTAAGGTATTTCCAGGGACTGTTCATTGTGTTTCCCCCAATGGAGGAAATGCAGCGAACACAGGTCCCTGCCTATCTTTAGAAAGGTGGGGTTAGTGAGAAGAAAGGTAGAAAAGTTTCTGAATGCAGAGTAAAATGGGCAATAATTCTGGCTGGGTAATGGGAGACCCTACGCTCATCTTGATGGCATTTCTCTGTACACTAATAGCTTTTGAAAATCGTATTCAAATCATTCCACAATTTCAGAAAATATTCTTGTCTAGAATATTCTCTGAAATTTTGGAATGGTTTGAAGGTTTTCATATTCTTTGTCTAAGTGGGCAGAATTTGATTAATTTTGATGAATATCAGAAGAACAGATGGGGCTTTTCTGAGTAACTGGAATGTGTAACTGGGATGCCGGAAAAGCTGGACGCGCCCGTTCTCTGCTCCAATACCAACCATGAGTAAAACCAGTTGTGATGTGGGCCCACTACGGCCTGCCTGGGATGGGGACCCAGCTGTACGTCTGTTCCCTGGCTTACAGATGTTGGCCTCTCCAGGCTGGGTAGACAGCTGGCCCAGAATACATTGCCTGGAAGTTCCCGGGCACCCAGGCAGGCCAACGTGGACCACAGCGGGCTAACTTGTCTGTTTGCCCCACCATTCCTGTCACAGGGCAGCCATAGCCAGATGCCATGGCTGCCCATCACTGGCCATCATGACTGTCTTTGAGGGCAGGGGTGGGGCGGGGCGTTGGGAGTGGGGTGAGGAGGTGGGGGATGGTTCTCCGGCTGCCTGCGTCACAGGGACATTAGTTAAGTGCCACCTGCCGACGCAGAGAGTGGCCTTCATGGTTTCCTGCTCCTCCCCAGACGGGGGAACCTCCGTGCTGGCCCCACATCTGTTTTCACCCCTTGTCACTGCCAGACTAAACAGCTGCTTTGTTTCTGTCACTTACCTTGAATCAAATATTTGTTGGAAAAAGTTAACTTATATTTTTGATCTGTTCTCTTATAGATCCGGAAGCTAAAGTATCTTGGGCTTCCACTAGCTTTTGCATAAACCTGTCTGGATTTCTCCAGTAGCCAAAAAGCCATGGTCATATTTTCCCTGCCTGCAAATCATATAAATGGTAGGTTACCAACCTAGCAGTTGTGGTCAGGATAGCTTGGAATACCCTAATTCATTACATCCTCACTGTCGTCCTGAGAGTGAGCCTTCTGGGAAATCTGCTCTTTCCTGACATACCTCCTCGGGGAGGACAATAGTGAGAGCACTGCCTTCTTTTGTAGTTGACCACCTCGGAGAACGTAGCTGGTTTCACTTGTTTGTGTAATTACACACACACACACACACACCACACACCACACACACACACCTCTCACAAACAACCCCCATCTAGTGTGCAGTGTGGTCACTGAGAAAGCATGGCTAGGTCCTCTCTCATCTAAGGAGTGAGCCAGGCCTCTCAGTCAGGCCAAGATGAAAGAAAGCTTTTTGCATTACTATACCAATCTGTATGTCTAGGAGTAGTGAGGAATCTCCCAAGGCATTGAGGATTCACAGCACTGTAACTATCTCTAATTTTATGTGCCTGATCGCTGCTGAAGTTATTGGCAAATCCATCAAAGAGCTTTTCACTTTGTACAAGCATCATTTCTGTCTCTCCTGGGTTGATCTAGAGCCAACAGCTTTTCATCCATCTGATTCCTTCCAGGTACTTGGGAGAAAATTAAAATACATCCACCTCTGTGGTATGTCAGTAAAATGTCTAATAATTCATTATGAAATGTCTTATTTTTAGGACAAAAAAAAGCACAGTTACGTTTGGGCATGTTTCTTTTATCAAGGCATTTTTGTCACCTATCACTTTCTGAAAATAGAGACTACTTTTAAGTAATGAGATTGCAGCATAGTATTATTATTATGAGCATTTATATAGTGCAGGAATGTACCTGGTGCTTTACAAAGAATAAGATAGACATGGTCCCTGCCCGAGAGCTTGTATTTCTCCTAGGGTAGTATCTCTACTGGCTCTAGCCAGTTTGTGTCAATGTGTGCCAGATAGTAGGGCATATGTCTTGGAATTGGGAGACACAGAGTAACCAGACATAATAGTGGCCCGCTTTGCCCCACAGGCCACTGTCACATTTGGTTCATGGCTGCCAGAGGTTGACTCCAGGGTATTCTGGGTCATATTGGCAGCTAGCCCGGGCTCTCATCTCAACAACCAGCCGAAGTAACAGCCCAGGCAAGCCCCTGCCCGGCTGAGACAAAGCAGACTATCCTGGAGCTTGCATGTCTGGTTCCAAGATGGTTTGCCAACCCGGACCACCTCTGCCATGGCCGACCACCATGGTGGCTGTCATTGGCCACCATGCATACCAGTCATGGTGGGGGACTGGGTGCAGCATGGGGGCGGGACGGCCATACGTTCCCCACCCTCGGGCTGTGCTGTCATCCACCTGGCTGGGAGCATGTGTTGTTTGTACTCTCGCGAGCGCAGCCAATCCACCTGAACTGCCACATTCTAGGACAACCCAGGATGGAGCAGCCCGGCCGTCACCCATAGGGTGCAGCCGCACGGCTTTGGAGGGCCCAATCCCCGTGTGGACCCATGGCAGGCAAGTGCTGCTGCCACACTCAAGGCAAGCACGGGGAGCTGAGCAGATGGTTACCTTCGCTCTCCCGTGGGGCATGCGGCTGCTGCTGGAGCTCCCGTCACAGCCGGGGCAGGCTACAGCCCCGGTGACATGAGTGGGTGCCCAGGTCTGCCTCTTATCCCTCCCCTGGCCCAGGCAAGATCCTGCCCCCAGCACAAACCCATAGAGTTTGTTCTGTAACTGTATCACCTTGGAAAGTTACTTCATGTCTCGGAGACTACCTTCCCTCCCCTGGCATTTCTTAATTGAAGTTAGTCCTATTTATCCTGCTAGGTACAGCACTCTGAATTGGATTTCTGGATTCCAGAAATGCCTTAGAATCTTTTTTTTGCCTTGGTTTAATCTATCCAAAGTCTTTCTGCAGATGTATTTGTAATACATGTCCGAGGGAATGAGTGTCACTATTTACAAATGCATAATTATGATGCACTGTTACTTATTTTATTTAAAACTTATATCCTGCCCTGTCCCAAAGTCTGAAGGTAGGTAACAATAAGAACATGTAAAAATAAATATAAACTCCAACGTATAAAATACAATTGCAATATATAATTATAAAATCCCTCCCCCCAAACTGCAGCCACTACTCCATCCACAACCCTTCTCTCACGTAGTATGTAAACAGAGTTTATTTTGTAAGAAATGAATTGCTGGGGCCCAGGTCTACGCTGAAATCACAGCAAAGCTTGTCAGAGCAGGGAACCGAACCTAGTTTTCAACTAGAGATCCAACCTTGGCTCCGTACAGCTGAATATAAAACAGATGCTCTTGTGATCTATCTGTGATGACCAGCAGAGAGGGTGGAGCAGGAAAGTCGTTAATGAAAGTCAAATAAACCATCAAGGGTTTTTCTGGCTTTCCTTTCCAACCATGAAATGGTCAATATTGGCCTTTTCCTGGTCTTTCACATTTAGGGGTGCACACTCCTACTAGGAACATTTTATGGGACTGCACCCCTTGAATTTAAGTTCTGGGGCTGATACACATGCACAAATTAAGCCCTCTATGTCAGCTCCTAGAGCAAATACTGACAGAGAAAATCATTAGTAATGTGGTAGCAAAGGGAAAATGTAATGAGTGTGGGTTCAAAAATAGCAGATCATGCCAGACCAATCTGATACCTTTTTTTGAAAAATGAACTGCCTTTTTGGATATTTAGTATATTTGGATTTTAGTAAAGCATTTGATAACATGCCACATGGTAAACTACTACTTCAGCTTGAGAAGGTGAGAATAATAAAAGCATAGTTCAGAAGTAGGCAAACGATGGCTCTTTGGCCCCATTGTAGCAAATGGATGTTGGTCTCGGGATTAGGAAACTTTGCTCACTCCTGGCATAGTTCCCATTAACCATTGGTTAATGGGAAGAAAACAAAGGGTTGTGCTGAAAAGCAGACTTTCTAGGGGAAAGGGATTGCTTGTAGAGTTACTCAAGGATCTGTCTTGTGACCTCTCATTTAATGTATTTGCAACTGATCTTAGTGATGGAAGTAAGAATGTGCTAATGACATTTTTTGATGATACCAAGTTGGGAGGAATTGCCAATACAGAGGAGGATCGGAAAATCATTCAGGATGAATTGGATGACCTCATGGATTGGAAGGATTTAAATGGGATGAAAGTTAATAGTGCAAAGCACAAGGTTATGCATTTGGGGATAAAAAGCATTTTAAGGCATTTTTACATGGGAAACATTTCTCCCGCAGATTAAAAATCCAGCTTGTGGAAACCAATCAATATTTATTTATTAAGCGTAGCCATAGGCCATTGCATAAGTCATACAAAGCATACATACAATACTATAAACCAATTAACTAGTAACCTACCTAGCCAAACTTCAAAGAAAATACATAAAAACAGGTAATAAATACTAAATAAAATACAAGGAATAAAATAATAACTTCAACAAATATCACTCCATAGCATTGATATGCTTAAACTCCAGAAAATTCTGCTGTGCCTGGAAAGCCTGTGTCCAGTAGTTAGACACCGTTTTGGTAATATCATGATCTGTATCTTGAAGAGCCAACAGCATCAACTCCTATTCCCCCCTCCCTGGGAATTTATCCAAGAAAGTGGACAGCACTTTCCTCCTTATACCGTCATATAGCCTACAGGCAATCAAAATATGTTGGGTAGACTCAGCGGTGGTATGATCAAAAGGACACAATCTATCTCCGTGAGGGACTCCCTCTCCCCTCCTTCCCTCGAGCCTTTTAGATGGGAGGACATTAAACCTTGCTGCCATGAACAAAAAAATTTCTCTTGGGGACATAGCTGTTGCTAAATATGCTGCTGACTCCCCGCTACTCGGAACCCACTGAAGGTAGTCCTTCATATGCTAAGTGTTTCTTACAATAGCCACATTGTTTTGCCAGGCAATATCCCTTGCTCTTGTAATAATCACTGCCTGCAAAGGATCTTTTTTCCTGTCATAGAGCCCCATCCTATCCAAAAAACCTTCCACCTCCTGCTGCCAAATATCCTTATGAGAATCCTTCATGAGGATGCTAAGCAGTCCCCCTTCCCTACTTTTAAACAATTTGCACCAAAACTTTATAGCCCCAATCCAAGCCTTTTGGTCCCATCCTAACTGGCCAGTGTCCAGACGTATTGCCGCTGAGGGGGGTGCCTGCTGGCACTTGCAAAGTACACCTAAGAAATTTAACCTGAAACTGATTTAGTTTGGGGGAAACCAGTAGGGATTGAGGTTGCCCTTGGAGGGTGAGGAGGCATATGATAAGAACACAGTCTAAAACAGACATGAGGGAGTAACAAGAGAAACCACCAAGGACAGTTGCTGAGTGGAGCTGAAAGTCTGTGCTAACTGGTAGCCTTTGACCATCAAGGTAGACCAGAGGCCTGGAATTCCTAGAATATGCTAGAGTTTGAGATGGGAAAAGAAGAGAGGTTTTAATGAGAACATCTGATCATCAGACTTAGAGGGGATTCACACATGTGTTTAAATCGCACAGCCTCCTCGGCGGCATAGTGCGATTTAAAGAACCCCGCACTTCCGGGTTGGTGTGAATGCGGTGAGCGCGCACATTTCCACTTAGTCCGAATGTTTGGAGTGCGGTTTGAAAAGCTGCTCCGAGTTTGAAAAGTTGCTCGGAGCAGCTTTTCAAACCGCACTCCAAACATTCGGGCTAAGTGGAAATGTGCGCGCTCACCGCATTCACACTAACCCGGAAGTGCGGGGTTCTTTAAATCGCACTATGCCGCCGCCGCGGCTGTGCGATTTAAAAGCACGTCTGACTGCGCCCTAAGTTTGTGAGATCTCCAGGTCATTGAGAGATGTCCCTTAAGCAAAAAACCCAGAGACTGGCAACTGAGAGGTACTAGACATTGTAACTAATATAGAATAGAGAGCTGAAGGGAGATTTGGTGAATCCTGTGGCTTATTTAAAGGGAAAACTGAGGCACAAACCAGTTAGGGAGAGCAAGCTTCTCAGAAGTATTAAATTCTATAGGTGTAAAAAAGTTAAGTCTGTGTGCCTTGTTATATCATCATTGTTAAACTTGCTTTGAGAAATTCTCCAAGGGCCAGTGGTGGCTGGTGGGGCAGTGGACGGGTTCAACCTGCCGCTGGCAGGCCTAGGGGTGAAGCCTGACATAGGGGCGGAGCCAGGACAACGGTAGGCCAGTGGCATGGCATAACCCAGCAGCAAGGAGTTCCCAGGGTTAACACTGGATAGACATTACATTACTTAACGCTGGGAACGCTGCTGTGTGAAGCACTGCCACCAGGGGATAGAGAACCCTCTTACTGGGATCCCATCCACTCTTTTTCCCACCGGATCCAAATTAGCCATAGCAGGTTAAAAAAATAGATCATGTTGCCATCACCTACCTTTATCCTGAACCCTTGAATCCTCGATTTTCATGGCACGCTCGGCCACCTGTAGTCTTCAGAAGGTGTAGGCTTTGGGACAAGCCTTCCTTCTGGCTTGGAGAACTGGGAGGACTGAGTTAGCTCCCTGTTCTGCGACAAGTCAAATCAAGAGAATGAAAGGGAAAAGAAGGACAGGACAGAGGAGAAGTAGGAGGGAAAGGGTTTGGTTTTGGAGCACGAGAAGAGGAAGGGGAAGAGATGGGTTTAGTGGGGGACAGGGGGAAAGGGTCTCCTTGTTGTCTGCAGCCTTCTCTTCTGCTGTGCTCCTACCTACTTTCTCCTCTGTTCACAAGGAAAGCAAGGCGAGGTGTGGAATCATGCCAGATCTCAGACAAACTGGATATAAAAAAGAAGCAAATTACTTTAGATGTTTGCATTTAAAATAACATTTTTAATTTTGCTTCTTAGTGGACCTCTCAACCAAAGAAGAGGTCCAAGATCCTCCCAATCCCCATGCCATCACTTACCATTATCTGGAACCCTCTTCATTTTCATGCTCTCCTTGGTTGCCTGTAGTTTTCTAGGGTAGGCTCCCAGTCCTCAGACAACCAAACACCTGTCCAAGCACACAGGCCCTTTTTTAAAAGTCTAGCCTGTTTCAGGGCTTCACTGAAAGCAAACCAGGCCCATCCAGACCAGCATCCCTAGTAGCTACACCACCAAATGCCTGCCCAAGCACACAGGCCCTTTTTAGAAAGTTTGGTCTGTTTCGGGGCTGCATTACAAGCAAACCAGGCCCATCCAGACCAGAATGCCTGTCTAAGCACACAGGCCCTTTTTAAAAGTTTGGCCAGTTTCGAGGCTGCATTGCCACCAAACCAGGCCCATCCAGACCAGCATCCCTAGTAGCTACACCACCAAACACCTGTCCAAGCACACAGGCCCTTTTTAAAAAGTTTGGCCAGTTTCAGGGCTCCATTACAAGCAAACCAGGCCCATCCAGACCAGCTACACCACCAAACGCCTGTCCAAGCACAGAGACCTTTTTTTTTTTAAAAAAAAGCCTGTTGCCTGTTGCTGGCCTGCATTGCAGGCAAACTACTTTCCAGCAGCAGTGAAACAGCGAAGGGAGGGACCATTTAAAAAAAAGAGTAGCCATGACCAGTAGACCTACAAATTTACAAAATGGTCTCTCTACTAGAGAGGGGGAGGCCATTTTGTCTCTACTCACAACATCCCACCAAACTGCAAAGGGCAGAGCCATTTTAAAATGCAAAGAACATTCCAGCAAAAATTGGATTGGAAACCCTTCCTCCATCCAAGCCCCTAGGTACCCCACCCAGAAAACAGAAAATGTTTGTGTAAAAGAGAATAGGGATCAATTTTAACTAAGAAAAAGTAGCCATGGCCAGTGCGGCCCCAGAAAATGGCCACAGCCTTTGCATATGCTTGTGGGAGGAGGGGGGAAACCAGCAGTGCACTGGCAAACACACAGTAAACAAAAGCAAACCACTGAAACCATATCTTCTTAAGCCAACCATATTATCCTCAACACACCACAAAAGCAGCAGCGAGGAGTTCCACTTATCCCCCAAAACATGGTTCACTTCATAACTGTTGCACCCCCTCCCCATGTGTCACAGTCTCCCAGTCCACCCCAGCCCCATTGCCCAGCCAGACTCCCTGTGTTCCTCCCCCCACCCCTCCCCCATGTCTCTCAGTGCATCCACTCTCCCCACTTAGGGTTGCCATAGATGCAAATTTTTAGATGGCACTTATGAGATGTACAAGTTTCAGGGCTGCATTGGTTCCAATACAGCCCTGCAACCTGCATATCTCATAAGTGCCCTCTAAAATTTGCATCTATGACAACCCTACCCATACTCGATTGCCCAGCCAGACTCCCCAAGTCCCCCCCACTTCCCAGTGCACCCCACTCCACACCACCCCTCCGCCATGTCTCCCAGCGCACCCCCTACTCCCCCCATACCCCATTGTCCAGCCAGACTCCCCATGTCCCCACCTCCCCACCACCACCATGTCTCCTAGTGCAACACCTCCCCTGGACCTCCCCCTCCCAAGGCAGCTGGCAGCACAATCATATTTATTTATTTCAATTTTATCCAGCACCTTCCTGCTCACAGAGCAGCTCAGGGTGGCTTACAACACACACAATCAACAATTACAATTCATAATTAAAGCATACTATTACTCACAATTTAATAATTAATTTAAAATATGCTAAAAATACAAAAAATATACAAAAAGTGCAGAACCAATCTGTATGCAATAATCATATGTGATACCATCCCATAATAATCTCTATTATAATGTCCCCCCTCCTCCCAAGACAAGTCCCCCAAAAAGAGCCAAGGCCAGGCCAGGCCCCAGCCGGGTCCCCAATGTACTCACAGGCAGGCCTGAGCCCAGACAGGGCAGGCTGAGCTCGGCAGCATCTCCTCCCCACTGGAGAACAGGATGCTGGGCTTGATGATGGACCCTTGGTCTGACTTGGCACTACCCCTAACTTGCTTCCTTGAGATGATTATTATTAATAAAATATCTATAAATAAATATAATCTAACAGTAATCCTGATTCTTTGAATGAAAAAGGTTGTCTGACCACCAGCCAGCTGGCCAACTGCAATCTCTCTCTCGAACTGAGTCTGAAAGAGAGATAATATGGCACCTGGTGAACTAGTCACCTTTATATATGCTCTGGTCTCACTCTGAAACAGGCAGCCCCAACCCTCACACCATGTGNCACATCTATTGCTCCCTCTCCTGCCCACAGAGCGCCAAGGGATACAGCCCATAAAACATTACTGTGCTGCCGGTTTCTTCTCCATTGACCTCCATGAAAGTTTGCCCCCAGCGATTCTGGCAACGCGTTGCTGTTTGAAATGAACATGCACTGGATGGCACTCCCTAGCACCCCAATGCGCGTTCTCCAAAGTTTTGCCCCTTACAGCTCTCCGTCTCCCTCTCCCTCCTCCTCCTCCTCCTCAAGTTCAGCTGAGTTGAGTCCCCCTCCCCTCCCCCTTGCGACCTGGCCTGAGGAGAGAGGCATTGGCACCGGCACTTTGCTGTTTAGTAGGGGTGGAACACCGGGGAGAATACCGGATACCAGATGTACCGGTATTAGATCTCCCTGGTACCGGATTTACTGGTATCGGCAGACCGGATTTTTAACATTGGCCGCGTTACCGGATTTTTTACGTTGTGGCTATTGACTTCAATGGCTGCAATGTAAAAAATCCAGTAAAGCGGCCAATGTTAAAAATCCGGTATGCTGGTACTGGTAAATATTGGAGTTATCGGATTAAGCCGATACACCCAAATACCGGCAATATCAGATCTCGGGAGAACCGGAATTCCCACCGCTACTGTTTACACATGCGCGAGCAAAGGAACACGCTCGCACATGCACAGTATCGAACCAGGACATTCGGAGCGCCGGTGTGGCTTGACACAGCCACGCTGGGCCCAAACGTGTCCACTGCACCACCGGGACCCTGGGGGGGGGGGGAGAACATTGGGTCAAGGTATGTTTTTAGAGTTTTGGGGGCACAGAGGCCAGTAGGGGCTGTGCCCCTGGCACCCTGGGGATGGCCCAGCGCCTACCAAGTGCCATTGTTAGTCTGTTTTGTACAAGCCTGTACATAACTTTTATAAGGATTTGTATAAAGTTGACTGTGGAAACGCTGAGAGTTAGTTAGAACAGAAGCTTTGGTAAGCATTAAATACAATAAAGGAAGCTTACATCTTATCAGGTATTTCAGCAAAATAACCCATTTGTGTTGGTTAGAGCTGAAATGGGAGCTTAATTTAGTACAAGTAGGTAATACTTGCATTTTCAGGTATGACATCAGGTACCTGATGGGTACTTGGGTACTCATCGGGTACCCAGAAACCCCAAAAGTCAGTAACTTCTGGTACCAATTTTTCAATTACTGATCAGTATATTGGGTCAGAAAACTGAAAAATTGGGATGGAAATTAAAAAATCAGGACTGGAAGTCAATTTGCTGGGATCAGAACTTGACTTTCCAGGATGGAAAATCAATAAATAGGTGTTGGAAGTTGAAACAGTAGTACAGAAGTTGAAAAATTGGGACCAGAAGATGACATTCCAGGAAATCAGGTACCTGAATCACAGTGGCGGCTCCCCCTGTAGGAAATTTGGAGCAGTGCCCCCCAAAGCACTGCGGGGGCCACCGCCGTGGCTTAAACTGTTTAAAACAAAAACAAAAACACCACACCGCTTATGACAGCTACAGCAGCCTCTGAGCTGCTGCAGAGGCTGCTGTAGCTGTCACTGTGTTGTTCTTCTCCCTTCGGGGACCCACCCACTCTGCTGGGAGTGGGTCCCCGAA
>QEPC01004817.1:2889019-2935800 GCA_003113815.1 Sphenodon punctatus | reverse complement strand
CCCCCCCCTGCATCCACCTCCCCCTAGGCTGTTTCACCCACCCACTCACCCACCCTGCATCCTTCTCCCCCAAGCTGTTGATCTTAGGAAGTTAGGTGTGTTCACAATGCTGGAAATTTTGTGCTTTTGGGTTTATACATTATATATTTTAAGCTTGATGTGCATGTAGACTGTGTTTTCTTCCATCCAATGTTAACCCTGGGAACTCGTTGCTGCTGTGTTGTGCCAGTGCCTTCTGTGTTTTCCTGTGTTTAGGGTTTATACATTATTTATTTTAAGCTTGATGTGCATATAGACTGTGTTTTCTTCCATCCGATGTTAACCCTGGAAACTCGTTGCTGCTGTGTTTTGCCAGTGTTTTGCCAGTGTTTTTCTGTGTTTACCTATGTTTGGGGTTTATACATTATTTATTTTAAGCTTGATGTGCATGTACACTGTGTTTTCTTCCATCCGATGTTAACCCTGGGAACTCGTTGCTGCTGTGTTGTGCCATGCCACTAGCCTACTGTCCCCCTGGCTCCGCCTACCATCCCCCTGGCTCCGCCCCTAGGCTCGCCGGCCTTACTGCCCCAATGCCCCTCCAACATCAAAACCCACTGCTGAATCGGGTTGCAATCGGGTACCAGTCAGTACCAGATGTTGTTAGGTTGATTCGGGTACTGAAACTTTGTTGGGTATACCCATTTTTATGGGCACTTGTTTTAGCTCTGGTGTGGGTACTTTCTTACACACATACAATGGTCATTTCTCTCCTAACCTCAAGCGTCAGTTTGAGAGGCCTCCAAATAGATTACTCTGAGAAGTAATCAGTGTTTCAGCTCTAGTGTGTCAGAAAGTACCCACGCTAAAGCTGCAACTTTGTATGAAGAGAGGCTTGATAGGTTAGGGCTCTTCAGCTTGGAGAAGACTGAAAGGGGATATGATAGAGGTTTATAAAATCTTGAGCAGAGTGGAACAAGTAGATAGGGAACATTTATTTACCCTCTCAAGTAGCACTAGAACTTGGGGACACTCCATGAAACTAACTGTGGCAGATTTAAAACCAATAAAAGCAAGTATTTTTTTCACTCAACGCACAGTTAAATTTGTTGCCAGAGGAGGTTGTTGGGGCCAGTAATATAGCTGGGTTTAAAAAAGGATTGGATAAATTCTTGGAGAATGGGTCCATTAATAGCTATTAGTCAAGTAGATTATGAGATGAGAACTTCTTACTGTCGGGAGCAGGGAGTTATCAGCAGGGAATGGATTGCCCGTTGTGACTGCTGGTACTTCTCCATGTGACCGGGATAGGCCACTGTCGGAGCTGCTGGGCTTGATGGACCATTGGTCTGACTCAGTACGGCACTTCTTATGATCTTAGAAAAGAAAACCATACAAGCTTCTATGATGTCACTAGAATATCCTGCATCATTTATGGCCTTGTCATTCATACTTGCAGTGCTTATCAATGTATGGTTACTCTGTTGCTTACAGTCACAGCCATTTATTTTCCTTACTACTGGGAACTCAGAATACAGGATTTGATTTACCACAGTGCTATTTCTTTCGGTGCTGTATCTGTTTACAGTCCTTTAATCATGGCCTGCCTTCTATGCGTGTTGTATGAATGTATCACTGTTCCTGCGAGAATTACTTGTGCAGAGCTATTCGAGGTACAGCACTTAGCAATCTTATGACGATACATTAAAGGAACAGAAATTATTCACACTCCATGGGCTAAATGTGAAAGAAGCTCTTAGAATTTCACTGCCAAATTCCATTTCAGATCAAAAAGAATCACTCTTTTCATTGACCTTTTGTCTCCCTACATCCTGTCCTCTCCACTTCCTTCCTTCCTTTTTCTGAATTTCTGCCCTTTGTTCTCCCATTCACTGTCAGAAAACACAATCTCTCCAGGACCAGTCCAGTACCATCAGACATCAGGGGCAGCAGTAGCTCTGATATGGAACTGATTTTAAAGACCGAGGGTTGAATAAGTCAAATATATACCATCTATACTGAATTTTGTCAGGCAAAAGGGCCCCAGCAGAGGTATACATCTCATAGTTAGTGGAAGCTTTTCCTGAAGAAACAGACTTTAACTGCTCTTGACTGGTGGTGCCCCTCTCATAATGAGGAAGCTCCACTAGTGTGTGATGCAGCTTACTTGAAATTTGCATTTTGACCATAGCACCGAGCATGATCCAACTCCTAAGAGGGGTCTTTCTAATGATTGTCACTAAAAGCAAGGTGAACAGCACAGTAGTACAATATCTCATGGTTGGTGTGTGCACAAAGGCACTTGGTACAAAGGTCTTTAGACATCTTGTGCTTTGTTGCCTTCATGTTTTAACTCTTTCTAATAATTTGATTCTAAATGTAAACATTAGCTGATAGACCATGAGCCTAAATAATATCTTCTAATAAGCCAATCTAGTCAGTGGAGATTGACCCATCTGCTGCTTTTTTTCTTATACCATGGGCTAGTTCCAAAGCCCAATGAAGATTTAAGGAGTCTTCAGTGGGGCAGTGGGCTTTGGACTGAGGTCTCAGTATTGTGCTGAAGAATGAATATAGCTTAGAAAGCACGTGTAGTCTTAGTTGATAAGGTGCTGGACTTGGATCTGGGAGGCTTGGGTTCAAGCCCCAGTTAGCTGTAAGCCTGCTGGGTAGTCTTGGTTAAGTCATTATTTTTCATCCTCAGTTTCCCATCTATAAAATGGGGATAATAATGACCTACCAAAGAGTTGTAAGAGTGAACAAGATACGTATTGTAAAGCATTTTGGATACTGATACCTATATATAAATAATAATAATTAATAATTCTACATTTTTACCTGTCTTTATATCAGCAGGTGAACATTTCCCCTCTTTTAAAATTAGCACAAGCTCCATGAGCCGGATAGAAGTTGAGGGGTGGATGTTCAAGGTGTGTGCTCAGAAGGGGAGAGGAAAGGGGGAGAGTTCATCCTATACTATGTATTCATCCTCTGCTCTTGCATGAATGCTCTCCTCCCTCCTCCTTAGCTCATTTCTTCAGTCTATGTGGTTAGGTGCTTGATCCCAGGATCAGATTCAGGAACTGAAAAGAGGCCTAATACAAAACAGCCATAAGCCAGATTTGGCCCATGGGCCAAACATCTGGTTTCCCACCTCTGCTTTATCCCTTCACAGGAAAGAGAAAGAGATTCCAGGTCTGGCTAAAGTGCTGCAAACCCTTGGCTGTGAGCCTGCCCCCCCTCCCCTGCCACACACGCACTATTTGCTAGTGCCGGTTACAAGTCACCTATGATTGCAAGCCACGTAAAATCAATTCCAAGATTTCAGGAATGTTTTGGCCAATATTATTGCTGATTTATTTATTTATTTTTATTTATTTATTAAAATATTTTATATTCCACCCCTTCTGCCTAGGCAGCTTGGGGCGGCTTACAATATATACAAATATAAAATATAAAATCTATGTAAACATAAAACAGTATAAAAAGGGGGGGGAAGAGAGAAAATGGGAAAAAAAACATCCCCCCACACCCCAAGAAAAGAGGGGGAGGGAAAGGGGGGGAAAGAAAGGGATGTCAAAGAGACATAGAATCCTGAACAATAATAATAATAATAATAATAATTATTATTATTATTATTATTATTATTATTATTATTTATTAGCAAACATTTATATAGTGCCAGCAATGTACCTAGCGCTTTACAAAGTAATTGAATAGACACGGTCCCTGCCCTAGGGCTTACAATCTGAGAGATGGGGGAGGGGGAGACGAAGGAAGGGAAACAGAAGGAGAGACAAGGAGTGTAATATTCATGAGAATGCGAGGTCCCAGGTGCACGCGCCTGGCTTAGTTACATTGAGAATGATGGCTGGTTGGTCCATGTGGTGAGGATATGAGTACACAGACCTCAGGTAACAGAGTGTACTGGATGGAGGGTATCAGCAGGAGTTAGGTGAGGGGAGCGAGGAGTCAGGGAGGGCAGAGCGGAAGTGGTGGGTCTTGAGGAGGGATTTGAAGGTACGAAGGGAGGGGGCGAGGCGGATGTGGGCAGGGAGGGAGTTCCAGGTGTGGGGGGCAGCTAGGGAGAAGGGACGAAGGCAGCGTGGGAGGGTGAGAGGGGACAGCGGAGGAGTGGAGTTCACGGACTGGAGTACGGAGGGAAATCATCGCAGAGAGGTAGGGGAAGCAAGGTTGTGAAGAGCTTTATAGGTGAAGACTAGCAGCTTGTGCAGAATTCGTTCAGGAAGCGGGAGACAGTGAAGAGAGGAGAGGAGGGGCTGCACGTGGTCGAAGCGACAGGCGAGGTGGATGACCCTGGCAGCAGAGTTTTGGACGGAGATAAGGGGAGAAAGGGGAGAGCGGGGGAGGTCAGTGAGAAGGAGGTTACAGTAATCAAGGCAAGAGATGACCAGGACACGAATAAGGGTTTTAGCAGAGGAGACAGAGAGAAAAGGCTGAATCTTAGCAATGTTATGGAGAGAGAAGCAACAGGATTTGGCAACAGAGTTGATGTAGGGTTTAAAAGAAAGAGGTGAGTCAAAGAAGAAGCCTAAGCTAAGGGATTGGGGGAAAAGAAGGATAGTGACCCCATCAATGAGGATCGACAGGGAAGAGGGAGAGGAAGGATGAGGGGGGAAGATAAGAAGTTCCTAGCCATGTTGAGTTTGAATTGACGTTGAGACATCCAGGTAGAGATGTCAGAGAGACAGCTGGTGAGGTGAGCTTGAATAGATGGAGAAAGAGAGGGAGTAGAGAGAGAGAGTTGAGTGTCATCAGCGTAGAGGTGATATTGGAAGCTATGGGAGGCAATAGTTTGCCTAGGGACAGGGTATAGATAGAGAAGAGGAGAGGGCCAAGGACAGAGTCTTGGGAAACACCAACCAAGAGTGGAAGGGAGGAGGAGGTGGAGTTGGCAAGAGACATGTTGAAAGAGCGGTCAGAGAGGTAGGGGGAGAACCAGTTGAGGACAGAGCCATGGAAGCCAAGGAAGTGAAGTGAATCCAGCAAGAGTGAGTGGTCAACAGTATCGAAGGTAGCAGAGGTCAAGGAGGACAAGAATGGAATAGAGGTGGTTAGATTTAGCCACAAGAAGATTGTTGGTGATATTAGCTCACCCTTAGAATAAAAACCCACCCTCACCCATCTCTCTCGCCAAAGGCCTGGGGGAACAGTCAGGTCTTGCATTGACGTCGAAAAGAGGAGAAGTCCGGGGCCTCTGCACAGCCTTGGTGTGCCCACCGAGAACATCATCTCCATAGTTGCCCCTGGGATACTGGGGAATTTCAAGAAGGCCACTCCCAGCCGACCGCAGGGGTCGATCCAGAGCATGGAGGAGTGAGGCGGTCCAGCAGATAAAATGGGGCTCAAGCCGTATAGGGTTTTATAGGTAAGAACCTTTGGTCAAAATTGGTAATTCCGAAATGCGCTAATCATAATAATAATTATCTGGTCAGACCCCCTCATACTGCTGACTTATCACAGCCAATAGAATCATAGCATGCAAATTAGCCACAGTGGAAGGCCGCGGGAGTATTGGGTTCAGTTATCTCAGGTGAAAGTGGCTTCCCTTATTTCTCTAAGCTGCCCACCCTGTTCAACTTAGTAAGGCACTTATAATTTCTTGTCAAAGCAGCTATGCCTCCTACTGTTGCCCTCTTCTCCTGGCACTTGGAAATAGGTTGGGTTGGTTTGACATCCAGAAATTTGTAGAAGTGCCGTAAGCTCTTGGGTTTCATAGAATGCAGAGCTGGTTTTATTATTCAAAGTCAATATACCACAATTCAAGGCACCAGTGTACTTGTACTTAAGCACTTGCAGTGACATTAATTTACTGCTCAGCGATTAACTAGTCACAGAGCACCAACTGCTAATGGAGAACAAGGTGTGATGGCTCAATAATCCATCATCCCTGGAATTTTTATCAGTATCAGCTAACTTGTGTTGGTGCATATGTTAAAATCCTAGTAAGTGACTTGGAAATGTTTATGCTCCATCATCGTATCAAAGAAATCATCTGTTGTGCATGTTATTCACTGCTCAATCATACTTGAAAAGCATCTCCTTTATCTGTTACACATTCAAAATTGAATTTAAATGTGCACATTTTCAGGTGTGGTTGTATTGTTAAGCTTGCTTTTCAAATTGAGAAATAAGTTAACTTTAAAAAAATTTCTATCTTGACAACAATCCAGTTTCACAAGTTTGCCTTCAGTAGGTTCTGTGTTTCTTTATCATGTCAATTTGTGTTGCCACTAATAAAGCAACAGCACAAAAATACTGTACATTTATACCTTTATCAATCAGAAAATTCCCTCCCAGTGGAGGCCCGGATGGTCCCGGACCTCCCTTCCTTCCTGCATATGAGTAAAACCTATTTGTTCCGCCAGGCGTTCGGCGGGGGAGATGGGGTGTAGTAGGGTGGGGGAAGTGGGTTAGGGAGGGGGAGATTTATTGTTCAGTGCCTTCCCTTTTAATGTGTTTTAATTGTGTTGTTTTTTTCTATGTTTTTATTTATTTTGTGTTGAGGTCGCCCCAAGCTGCCTGGAGCAGGAGGGGCGGCGTAAAAGTTTTGTAATAAAAATAAATTAAATAAAATTTGTAATAAAAATGTATTGGAAATTTCAACTTAACATGACCAGAGGTTCACGTGCTTCTTCCAGCTACCTATGTCTTCTAATACTTCTCAGAAAATGTATTGGAAAATTAGACTTAACCATGACCAGAGGTTCACATGCTTGTTCCGACTACCTAAGTATTCTAGTAGTATCAATTGAATTGGAAAAGAAATACAAAGAAGAAACAAAAGTAAGACATTCAGATAAGACAGCTATCAAACTTGATAATGGTTCTTTAAGGAATTAAAAATAATCATTGCATGGAGCTATCCCACCTGCTCTAGAATATCTGCCTAAAAATGCAGCTTGACTATGGTAGAATAAAGCATAATTTACACTTAAGCGAGGGCAGCTTTCTGATTATTCTTAGGTTCTCATCATCTATACAAAGAAAGCTATAAAAAAGCTCCATACGGCTCTATTTTTGGTCTTCTCTTAAACAGGCAGGACAGGAAATAAGGACAAACAGAATTCATTCAGGCAGGGAAATCTATGCTGTAACCCATCATAAAAAAGATCAGCTAAGGCGGCAAACCTCAGACAATACTATGTTCTGCTCTGCTGTTTTTGAAAATGAGTTTCACAGGATAGAGCCGCTATCAAAAAGAAAATCACACAACAACAACAACATAATAATGAATGAATGGTTCAAAACCAGTACCTGATCCAATATCCCCAAACTCACATTGGCTTCAATGGGCATTGCATGAGACCTATCAGCACAACCCTTTGCACTAGTGCAGGGAAGGTAAAGGAACTCCTTGCTCCTTTGCACCAGTACGGAGGTGCTCCATGCTTCACTCACACAGATGGGTGATAGTCTTACTTGAGGAGGTACATCAAATAAATTAAAACCTCTGACAATAGACACTTTAACCGACTAGTTTTAGGGAACTGGATTTTCAGGGTTTGGGAGGGGAGACAAAGGGAGATCTTGTCTGCAGCTAGCCCATCCTCTCACCCCAACTTTCTATTCTGCATTGTGCACCTTAGCACACATCTTTTCTTCTTCTCCTCCTTTTCTCTCTCTACCTTGATGGGTTTAGACAGGCTACATGATAGCTGTCCCACATCTGTTCAGCAAATGCAAACTATAGTGAGTTTTGGGGTGTGGATATTTGACTAACTCATCTAAAATGGATTCAAGACTTCAGGAGGGTTCCTGGCTTTGGAGCTTCCAACATAGTCTGTGTTGCAAGTTTTAATTTGGATCTAGTGGTGTATGTATTGTATAGTGGAGTATGTATGTCAGTACCAGTATTGACTTCCTTGGGAGGGGACTAGGTCTTCAAAGTCTCTTTCCCTGTTGGAACTGACTGCTTTTAAACAAACAGTACCATTTCAAGGTGTGGTAGAGGGTACCATGAAAGCAAAGCATTCCACCCCACATCAAAAAGGGAAACAATCTTTTGGCATCTGATATTTCCATTGCCAAGCACTCAATGCAATATTTAGGAACAGGGTTCAAAAAGAGAATTTTTAAATGAAGGGCCTTAAATCAGTGTCCGTACATGCTTATTAACCAGAGGGGCCAAGACCTATTACCTAGAGGACTATATTTCCATTCCTATTGCCAGAATCTGCCCCAAGCTGTCTAAAACTTCCAAGGGCCAAATCATCACAACAAAATAAATGGCAAGATTTGCAAGTATTTTACAATTCAGTTCCTAATTTATTATTATTTCTTCATATAAGTGAAATAATAACTTCAGTGGGTATTTACATTCCAGTAATTCAACTTGGTTACAAAATGAAAGAGAATGCAATAAATTTGCATGATTTGGTTCAGGCTTCACTATACTTCCTCCCTACTTCTCTTACAAGAATGCAAGATCCAATTAAAGGATTCTGTAAAACTCCCTTTCAGTCATTAGTAAATCAATATCTAGTGTCACATGGACGTTGGCTTTCTCTGGGACTTGGTAGCTGCTATTGCTGCAGAGACAGTAAGGGAAGCTAGGGCCTTGGTTATTGACACACTATTCTTGATGATAACAAAAGAGATTGTATTCATTAGGCCAGACGTGTCATTCTTACTAAAAGATGTCTGGGTTTTCCATGTATATTTTCAAATCAAATTAGAAACGCTGTCCCCTAGACCTCATTGATCTGACAGTGACGGATTACACCATCTCATGAATGTAGTAGACATTCCTCAGCATGTGCATTATAAAGGCCAGTAAATGGTTGTATCCCTGCCTGCCAGGTTAGAAGAATTCCTAATACACAGGTCTTTCCTAGTGAAAGGCCAATAAACATGCACAAAGCAATCTATTTGAATGAATAGCCAGTTCTCCCACTTGCTTTGATAATACACTCCACACCTAGGGAGTGGCTGCTGCTGCTGCATGTGGAGAAATGGGCAAGGTTTGCTCAGTTGTTTTCAATGTGCTATTTATCTGTCAGGATCGATTTCCTCTGGCTAGCTTTTATTCACTCTAATTAAAGCAGCCACCTCCTTTTACCGGACTTGAGGCACATACACACAGAGTTAATTCTACCATCCTTAACCACTATGGGAATTGCTGCAGCTCTGTAGTTTGTTACCTAACTCTGCTGCAGAAGAAAGGAAGGCAAGATGAAAAACAGACTTGCAATGCTGACTTTAAAAGAGGCCTTCTTTATTTGAAAGCATATGGCTATATACCGCCCTGCTCTCTGCCCTGATCCAGCACATTATTCAATACAACGTTATGTACATCTCCTGTTCCACTCCATTGACATGCAAAAACAAGACCCAGAAAAGCCAGTGCAGTTTGGGATGGGATGATGATGCTGAAAGAGAGAGAGTCTAGCCCGTTTTTGAAATCGCCAAAGAAATAATCCCATATGTTTAGGTATATGCTGGGAGACAGGGACCATTCCCTCTTGTGTCTTCTGCTTGGAGATGGAATTTTTCATCAACATGCTCACATCATGCACACTTTCCTTGCTCAAAGGGTAGGACAGCAGGGAGCTGAGGACTTAAATGGAGGCAGTGCTTAATTTGTAAGAAATGAATTGCCAGAGCTTGCATCTGCCCCAGAAGCCATACCTCTTGGCCCAGAGCTTGTCAGAGCAGTAAGCTCAACCCTAGTCTCTGGTGGTCCAGCTGTTGGACTGCTGCTTCTCTACACCTGAATATAAAAGTTCTTTTGATTTCACCTATATGATAACCAGGGCAGCGCAGAAAAACCATGAATAAAAGCTAATAAGCCATTCAGGGTTTATTCTGGCTTTTGTTTCCTACCCCCAAAATGGCCGATATTGGCCTAAGATGCACACTCCTTCAGGTCTCAGCCCCCACCCCCATCTTAAATTGAATTGCCAGAGATGAACCTTGGCAAGCCCCCACAACACACAAACTTACCCCTGTATGGGAAAGAAATCACTCCATGAAAAATGATCAGAGCAATCACAAGAGAGTCTTCTCTTGCATTTTAAATGTCTTTCAGGAGAACAATTGGGTCTTATCTCTTATCACATGTTCCTCTGGCTTTGAATTTTGTCTTGGGTGCTGCTGCGCTAACAATTGGGCTAGTAATTGCAGCTAACAACAGGGTGCTACAAGGCTGTCCCATGTCCCTCAATGGGTGTTTTCAGACAGACAGGGAGTGACCCAGACCCCCAGAGTTGCCGAGTGGGTTCCTCATGGAGGACACACACACATGCACAGTTTGACTGCCTTCAGACAGACAGCCTGGTGTGCAGGAAGACCATGCGCAATTGCGCACGGACAGCAAACACAAATTCCTCACCCCGGGAAAGAACACACAGACAGATGGGCCAACCCCCTGGCTTGGCCCCTGATGCTCACTACCTTACCCAGGAGTAGGGCAACCATTGCAATGAGATACAGCAGCAGCCATTAACTCCTTACCACCCACAGTCCCAGGATCCAGACCAGCCCCTGCCAAGCCTCCAACCCCTGGCATGGGAGGCTCCTGTGGTGAACATGTGGTTCGCCACGGAGCCCGGATCTGGGTACGGGCTCCCATTACTGAGTGGCAGGGGGGAGGGAAGCATTTCCCCATAACTGGACTCTATGGTTTTGGTACATGCAATGCTTCTGTAGACACCCAAAAGGTTGGTCTATAGATATTACCAGGATCCAATGTATTTAAATGGAGACATGGACAGGGCCAAAACAACCCAGCCCCCGCCTCCGTCTGCAGTTGTGTGAAAGTTCCCATGTGCCCCACTGTATCAGAATGCCCCGAGAACAGCTGCAGCAGGAGCTCCTATGTTGGGCACAGGAAACATGGTGGTTTACTCGTGAGGTGTGCCTATAAGCCACAGCCCCAACCCTTCTACCAGACCTTCCTGCTTAGCTAAATGGGTGCCCTCAGAATTTGAACAGATTGCACCAGGCTCACTTATGGAGAGGATTGGGGCACCTCCCTAGTTGGGTGCTTGATTCTCCACCACCGAAGTAGCTGCCCCACTGGATGCCTGTGGTGGGAAACCTTTCCTGTCCTTGGGGACATGGTAACAGTTAGTGCAGGTTCTGATGGGCCGCAGACAAGGTGGCAGAAGGGGTACTTAAGCAATGCACTCAAGGACCTGAGGGCCCACCTCATGGTCTTGTGTCATGCAACCGGCCCCTATCCTCTTGTGTTCACGTCCTCACGTCTTCTTCCATTGCCATCCACCCTTCCACTCTCAGGCCCTTCTTCCTCCACGTATGTGTAAGCCGACAGTGCTGAGGTGGCAAGGGAAGAGACCGGAGAGGGTTGTGGCTAGAGGGTATGTACAATCAAACATTGTGGTACGCACAGGGGTGCCTGTTGTTAACTCTTCTCCCCATTTCTATCTACATTCCCAGTGAAGGAGACATGGCTGCGGCTGCTCCTCCAAATAGCAGTGGAGCTGACAAGGACCACGTTGTCACTGGGGTCCTCGTGTCAGAAGCTTCGAAGCACAGATAAGCGTGCCATCTATTCATGGCACCATGAACTAATTTGAACCTACTTCCTCCATGTAGTTTCCTTTATTGCTGGGGACATGGAACAAGGAGACAGGCCACATCCATTCCCCTTTCATTCCAAATTGTCCAGAGCCTCCGCTCACTGATCCCAAACGGATTCTCCCTAACCATTTCCATTCCAACCACCCTGACCCCCTGTGTTGGGTCCTGAGGAACAGATAACAGTTCCTGCATTTACAATGGGTTGCATGTTTCCTGCTCATTGGCACAGACCCCGCCAGCCTCCAGGGTTGGGTGAGGCCCAGGGCCTCATGAAGTGTTATGCCCGGCCCAACTGCCCCGGCTTCACCCCCAGTAAAGGCATTGTCAAACTAAATGGAGGCTGTACATACATCATAGGCAACTTGAGTGTAATCCATGGTTCCACTTCATCTTTCACAGTTCATGAGCAGTCGTTGAACTCCTATATTATTGTTGAACTCCTATGTTATGTTGTAAAAACCTGGAAATTCTGGTATGTGCTTGATTGTTCCTCTCCTTTCTGGTGTGAGCAGAAGGGGTGGTGGGGAAGGGCCCTCTTTTCCCTCCTGATGGCAGCAGGAGAGGTCGGGGGTGGGGGTGGAAAAGTGTTGGTGGATGACCAGGAGTTAGAGGGAGAAGGGGTATGTTGCTGTGGAATTTTAGGATAGGGTTTAGATATGTGGGAGTGTGGGTAGTAAGATTTTGATTGTGAGGTTTTGTTTATATTTATATGAATTGTTATACTGAATTTATATTGTTGATATATTATGTTGGATTTATATTGTTTGTTGTATATTTCATTTTTGTTCGCCGCCTCAAGTCGCTCGCGAGAGAGTGCGGGATAGAAATTAAAAGTGAAAGTGAAAGAATGAGCTGTGGGAGGGGTGCCAGAAAAATTCCAAGGCTATGGTCCATGTTCTCCTGGACCTCCAGGTGAATGTGAGTCAGATACGCCAGCAGCTCCACAGACTCTCCAGGGATCAGAGTGCCCAATGGAGCTGGGGCCATGGGAACAGAAGCAGAGGAGCCTAGTCCTTGTTTTGTGATGTTTCCGTTTGCTGCTGGGTTTTGTTTTTTCAGTATGTTTGTTTGTTTTGTTTTTATAGTTAGCATTTATAGTTGTCATTCCGGTTTCTTCTAATAAATATATTGTTCTGCTTTACATTTTTTGTTGTTCTTAGAGAGATCGGGGGGGGGGGGGGGGGGGGACTGTGATCTTTGGGTGAGGTGCCAAGTGTGTGGTTGTTCGCACTGTTTCTTGTACATTTATGCTTTCCTGTCTGATATTCCTGCTGGTTCCTCTGTTCCAGGTCGTCCACCGTCTGCAGGGTCTAAGGGTCTTTGCATGCAGGCCATGAACTTTACTGCCTTCTGGGAATGCGGTGTCCGGCACTCACAGCTGAGCCGGATTGCCTGCCTGGACTTTCCTGTGATCTCCTTTTCCCATTCCCTTTCCGTGCACATTATTGGCTTTTATGGGGTTTTAATTATGTATTTTATATTTGTATTTATTTGGGGGTTTTTAGAGGGGTTTTTAAAAGAATTTATTATGAGCTGCCCTAAATAAATAAATACATAAATAAATAAGTCTGGCCGGGGGAGAGGATTTTTAAGGGATTATTTTGATTGGTTTTTGTATGTTTTCATTACTCTAAGCCACCTTGAGCCTTCTGGGAAGGGTGGAGTATAAATTTTAATAAATAGATTTTCATACACACACACATGCACACGCAGGCTTTCCCATGTGTTCACTCACTCACACTCCCCTTTCACACCCCTACATCTGGCAGGGGGGTTCAGAGATCAGTGATTTACTGAAAGTGAAGTGAGGAGGGGCAGAGCCCTGCAGGAAGCAGCCACTCTGGTGGGCTGGACCCCACAAATAACCCCTCCCAGGGTCTCAGGACTGATGGACTCCAGGCTGTCAGGACTGGCCTTGCTGTGGGGACCCTTTTAACCATGGGGCCCAGGCCATGACCCCTACTGACCCTGCCTAAGGCCGGTCCTGTTCCAGACAATCAGATAATCAGGGCTTGTGTTCAGACAACTGGACAGGTTTCTCAAATGTCCGGGAATGGAACTGGAGTGCCTTTAAAAAAATAAAATAAAATAAACATCTCCCCTTTGTTTCGTGTTGAATCACCTGGACAGTTTTATTTTACTGATGAAGGTGAAGGGAAAAGGAGGGAGGGATAGTCTCAATCAAGCAAAGATCAAAGGTAGGAAAGGTGCTTAGAAAGCAACTATAGGGTTTCTGCTCCCTCTGCCTGGTTTACACACTTTGGTGGGCCCTGGAGATATAGACATACTAAAAGGAATGGAATGCCTGTTGGAAATGTGCAAATGAAAATAGGCTATAATGAGGTATAAAGAAATACAAAGGAACTCAACCGCAGACAAAGGGGAACTTCAGGCCCAGGGGCCAAATGTGGTCCTCAGATAGTTTTTATTTGTCCCTTTTCCACTTCCTGGATTTGGCCCATGGTTCTAGTTCCTACCCCCAAGCACTGGGAGACTGAGCTCAGGGTAAGGTGTCAGAGAGTCTCATAGAACTTAAGTATGGATGAAAATCTTTGCAAGATCAGGATGCAGGGTCTTTACAGGATGGTAGTATTATAGCTAGTGTAAAATGATCAGTTTAACAGATTAGTTAATGTAAACTGAGTAGTTGTGTACAGCAGGCAAAAGCAAACCCTCTCTTTCCTGAACAACCCTTAACATTTGGGATATTTGATTCCAGACCAAAGTTTCATGCTTCATGCTGTGCCCCCGGTTTGGAATTTAGCTCTTTCACCTTGAATGTGCCCGGCTGGCATGTTTTGTTATCTGTTCCACCCTTTGAGAAGCACTGATCTTATCTGCTTAAAAGAAAGGTTAAGATTAGGTTGCCAGTGAGAATTTCCTCTTGTGTATGGGCCCAAGCCCAGCTGACAAGCAGCTGGTGAATGCAGTTGCGTTACCTCATAGGTCTGCAAGAATGCTCTTTGCGCATAAGGTGAAGAAACCCCTGGCTAGTATTCACTTTGGTCTTAGATAAAGGTCAGCCTGTCTACCAGAAAGTGTAACTGTAATTTCCACTGGACATCGCCCTTCACTTTCCCTCCCTTACACTGAAATAACTGTACATTTCTGTGAAACACTTTCCCAAGTATATTTTTCATAATACTTGATTCTGCACAGCAGCTTTATTTGACCTTATCTTCTACTCTTGTAAATCGCTCATTTGATTGGGGACAATAGTAGCGGTACTTTAACTCTGACCTTATTAACATACAGCATGTGTCTGTTAGGCATCTATGCGGCGGTGTATTGCTGGCCATTTTTGTTATCTCACAGAGAGGACTATGAGATAAGAATTAAAATTTTGCAGAAGCGTGAGCAGAATTATGAATTACCCCTCTGCAAGGGGGGGTCAGTCAGTAATATTTATTAAGCTTTCACCATTACTCTGGAAGGGGGACTGTGGACTGTAGCCCTCAAGCAATGGCCTGAGACAGAGGCCTGTGCAGTCTGTACCATGAAAAAAGTGAACTATTCCCCAGACAACCAGAGGGTAACAATAGCAATAAGAGATGGCAAAAACTATGCGTTTGTCCTGGTTGGGCTGGACTGCCTTGTCACATTCCCTTTTTATTTTAATTAAAATAACTTTTATTTTAACTTCATTTAAAACTTTAATTAAAAAGGTCCTGGTACAGGCTCACTGGCCCCTTACACTTCTTTCTTTTGCTCTGAATCGATTTTGCTGTTGTGGCTTATATACCATCTCTTTTAGAAACTACTCTCTCTTATGGGCTGCTTCTTTCTTCAGGTTTTTTTTTCCTGTCCGGATCATTAGCTAATAATTCTCCAAGTTCATTGATGTCTATTTTTAACCATCATCTTTATTCTGTCACTTTCCTAACATACTTTTCTTAAAATCATGTCTTCATTATTTCATGATCAATTTTTATATATATATATATATATATATATATATATATATATATATATATATATATATATATATAGTAAGTCACCCTGAGCCTTTTGGGAAGGGTGGGGTAAAAATTGGAACAAATAAAAAGAATAAACTAAGCACTCTTACCCCCAACTTATATGTGGCCCTCAGAACTTGTCCTAATTTTCAAAGTGGCCCTCAGAAAGGAAAGGTTCACCACCTCTGCTGTAGCCCATCAGAGCTGGTCTCAGAGGTGGTGTTGAAATTGCCTAGATTTATTGGGTGTTTTCACACACACATTTCTCCTGCTAGAGATGGGCGAACGCGGTTCGGATGTTCGGAGTTCGGACCAAACTCAGTCTGTTCGGATGTCTGAACCGAACGTCCGAACCGAACTCTCGAACAACCAAACAGTTCGGTCGTGTTCGGATGAGTTCGGGGGCGGAAAAGCCATCTTTTCAGGGCCAAAAATTCAGTTTCGTTTTTGTTTTGGTTTCAGTTTTAATAGCGCTATTTTTGAATGTTCGGCCAAGTTCAGGCAAACAGAACTCGGCTGAACTGAACCATCGAACCCAAACTTGGGTTTCGAACCAAATGACCGAACGTCCGAACATTCGAACCGCGTTCTGTTCGCCCATCCCTATCTCCTGCATGTTTGCTGTTACATCCTGTGTAACAGGATTTAACACACATTTCTGTGTGTCTAAATCACTCACCCATATCTTAAACATCTGGCTCTTTAAACTTCTGCATAGAACTTCTCCCAGAACCTTTGTGTGTAAAACGTTCTCCTGGTAAACTGCTTTGCTACAGGCAGCTGTGGTCACTTGGTTTCCATGGCAGCTCTTCACGTCTACAGCTCTGGCTACTTTAGGCTGCCTCAGGGCAGTGTGTGTGCAAAGAATGCATCGGAATTTACTTGTGGACTTTAAGGTGTGTGTAAAAATGTCCATCGTCTTGGACGATGTCAACATACATGCTGAGGCTGGTCTTTCAGAGGCAGAGCAGGAGGGCATGGCGCCATGACAACCATGGGCCTATCTCAGATAATATCTGGCCCAACACATGAGGCGGGGCACATGTTGGATTTGATATTTTGAACCAGCCTGGATACAGGGGTTCTGATTATCAGGGGTGTTGTTACAACATTGTTGTCGTGGTTGGACCATTACCTTCTGAAAGCCCAGATCCCAGCCCTCCTGTGGCCCTTATTGGGGTAGTGGACTGGTTAGGTTGGTCCACCCCCGGAGGCTAATGGTGGATCCAACTGAATTCCAGAATTCTCTGAGGAATTTACCAACTGACTTTAGTGGCTACTCTATGGATGGTCCGGTCGCTTTGTGGAATGACATCTTGAGTATGACCATTGACATGGTTGCACCCAGGCATCTGCTCCCTCCACTGCGGCAGCACCTGAAGCAGGAGGGTACGTAGGCATTTAGAGGGTAGGTGGTGCTTGACTCGTGCTGAAAATGAACAATTGCAGCATAGGTGTTTTTTTTTTTTTTAAGGACTATGCTGTGGCTGTGATGGTAATGAAGAATCTTTCTTCTTTGCTGTCATAGGGTATTTTCAGACGATACGCTGGCCGTTGGCCCCGTACCAGCACCAACGGCTTCGTTCCCCGCCGGGGTCACCCCGTAACGGCACAACAGACGTGCCGGGGGGATCCCGGCGGGGAAAGTGGGAGGGGCCGGGGCCGCGCGGTGCAACGTGTGGCCGCACGGCCCCGCCCCCTCCACGCACCCCGCTGCCCGCCCTCCGAGGAGACGGGCGGGCGGCGGGGCCAATGCGGCCGCCGCGGCCGGCCGATCGTGCCACGGCCCGGGATCCCACCGGGGATCCCGGGTCGTGGCACGCGACCAGATGTTACTTTTCCTTGGCCACGGCCCGGGGTCCGTTTGACCACGCTTCCTGGGACCTTCCCCCGGCTAGCCCGGGAAGCGTGGTTCAAATGAACCCCATGTGGAGATTGACCGTGGCCAACATCTGGCGCGCCGCGAACAGACGTACGGGACACGGTGACCACAGGTGGGTATTCACCGTGGTTCACCGTGTTCACGTAACGTCTGAAATCACCCAATGTGTCTCTTACGATGGAGCTGTTCTAGGTGGTGAAGGGCCTGGTTAATCCGGTCTGCCTCTGCCCAGAAATGGAGTCATCTAATGCCCACACTGATATTTTTATTATCCAGAGATGTGGTCGCTGTGTTGGTCCCAAGTGACAGAGACACAAAGTGGTTTAAATGATATCTTTTATTGGACCAACTGTTGTTGGTGAAAATAAGCAAGCTCTCGGGCCATACAGGGCCCTTTTTTCTCAGGCATGTAGCATAGCCAGTAGAAATATATAAACTGAGCAAATGTTGAGTAGGTATATAAGAGGGGTCATGGAATGGGTGGGAGTGGACAGAACATGGGGTGAGGGAGGTAAAGAGAGAGAGAGAGATGTGCCAGACATTTAAAAAAAGCTGTAAAATTATACATTGGTGCAGGAGGCAAACTAAGAAACAATAGGTAGTGTTAAACACACAGAGAGGGCAAACGTATTGGAATACAGTGGGAAACCGCTTATCAGGAGAACGGAATATGCATATCAAAAGAACTGGGTTCACAGTAACACAAAGGTTGAGTGCTCAGCTGACAGGGTCAGTTACAGGCAGGGACACAAAGTGGTTAGAGTGATCTCTAGGAATTTGGTACAGAGGATAACACAAATTAAAAATGCAGTAGACTGTAAAGTAAAACAAGTATTTGTAGTGACTGGAGAATATAGGTCCTTGTTAAGTCCATTATTTTTGGTGTCAAAGTTATAAAATTTAGTTCCCAATCCCATCTTCTGAGGGTGTTGTGTAGGTTTCCTTTGAGGATGAGGACGGAGAGGTCTGATATGGACTGCGCGTGTGGCCTTGGTCGATGACCTATGCCTGGAGCTTGACAAAGGGAATTCTACCCTGTTGATCTTGTTAGATCTTTCAGCGGCCTTTAATACTGTTGATCATTAGGTGGTGTTGACATTACTGTGGGATGTGATGAGAGTGCACAAAACTGCTCTTGTGTGGTTCTGCTCCTTCCTGTTGGGGAGGTCCTAGAGAGTGGTGATGGGCAATTGCTTATCATCCTCTTGGGGCCTTCCCTGTGGGGTCCTGCAAGGTTCTATTGTCTATGTTCCCTCTTGCTCAATGTGTATATGAGGCCGTTGGGCGAGGTCATTTGGAGGTTTTGGGTGAGATGTCATCAGGATGCTGATGACACCCAGCTCTACCTCTCTTTTTCATCTGATCTAGGCCCTGCAGTCTTGCTGCTGTCTAAGATTGGCTGAGGTGAAACCGATTGAAGCTGAATCCACATGAGACTGAGGTGATGATGGTTGACTGGCCTTGTAACCTGGAGGGAACTGGGACTCCTCTTATTGATGGAGTCTGGCCCGCTGTAGTCATTCAGGTTTTCAGCCTTGGAGTGCTTCTGACCCACCTGCTGCTCCTGGATTCTCAGGTGGTGGCAGTGTCCAGGAGCACTTTTCACCAACTCCATCTGGTTGAGGAGGCTGAAGCCTTTTATTTCTGACTGATCTGGTCACTGTCATCCATTATTTCATCACCTTGAGGCTAGATTATTGCAATGTGCTCTACATGGGACTGCCTGACCTTGATGACTGTTCAAAAACTGCAGCTGGTGCAGAATGTGGTGGCTCGCCTCTTTTTAGGGACAAGACACCGGGAGCACATTACACCGGTGCTCCGAAGTTTGCACTGGTTCCCTATAGCTTTCTGGGCACCTATTAGGATGGTCCGCCCCCGGAGGCTGATGGACCCGGTGCGGTTTCTAAGCGCTCTGGGGGAATTACCCTCTGACCTTGACGACCGTCTCATCGATGACCTCGTCAAGCTATGGAATATCTTGCTGACAGAGGCCATCAATCAAACGGCTCCCAGATGTCTGTTGCCCATGTGGCGGCCCCACAGGCCTCCTTGGTTCTCTGAGGAGCTACGGGTCCTGAAGCAAGAAGGGCGACTGTTAGAGCGACGGTGGCGTTGATCTCGTACTGAAGCTGACAGATTGTGACATAGAGCTAGTTTACAAGCCTATGTCATAGCTATGCGGATAGCAAAGAGGGAATTCTTTGCTGCCCTCATAGCATCTGCGAAATCCTGTCCAGTGGAGTTGTTCTGGGTGGTGCGGGGGCTGGTCATTCCGGTCTCCCTCAACCTGGAGGTTGAGTCATCTTCTGCCCACTGTGACCTTTTTGTGGATTATTTCACGGATAAAATCGCTCGAATTCACCATGACCTCAATGCCGCATTTAGTACAGTGGAGGAGGTAGAGGGTGTAGAAGCCACAACTTGTCCGTTTTTCTGGGATCACTTTCAGTCAGTGACACCCACTGACGTGGTGGGGGTGCTTGGGCTGTTCGAGTCACCTCTTGTGAATTAGATCTGTGCCCGTCCTGGCTGATTAAGACCTGCCGGGAGATATTGGGGCCATTGCTGGCTGGGGTGGTCAACGCCTCCCTGCGGGAGGACAGAGTGCTGAGTTGTCTCAAAGAGGCGGTGGTGCGGCCTCTGCTCAAAAAACCATTGCTTGACGCTGACTCCCCTGCCAGCTATCAGCCTGTGTCTAACCTTCCCTTTTTAGGGAAGGTTATTGAACGGGTAGTGGCTCAGCAGCTCCAGGGGCATCTTGACTGCGTCGGTTATCTGGATCCTTCGCAGTCTGGCTTTCATCCGGGTCATGGCACTGAGACAGCACTTGTGGCCTTGGTGGATGGCCTTCGCCGAGAAAAGGACCAGGGTCGATCGACCCTATTGGTCCTATTAGATCTATTAGCAGCATTTGATACCGTTGAGCACGAGATGTTGATGACGCGCTTGTGGGACAGTGCAGGGGTGGGCGGGATCGTTCTTGAATGGCTCTGCTCATTCCTGACCGGAAGAACTCAGCGGTGGTACTTGGTGATTCCTTTTCATTTTACCAAGACCTCCCGTGTAGGGTCCCGCAAAGTTCGGTCTTGTCTCCTCTCCTATTCAATGTGTATATGCAGCCGCTCGGCGAGGTGATCAGAGAGTTTGGGGTGAAGTATCATCAATACGCTGATGACACCCAACTCTATCTCTCATTTTCAGCTGACCCGGCTCTGTCTGTGCTTACCTGGTGTTTGGCAGCTGTGGGGGAGTGGATGAGGGCTAACTGACTGCGACTGAATCCTGACAGATGGAGGTGATGTTAGTGGGTAGGTCGGTGGAGGTGACAGCTCCATCGATTGATGGGGTCTGCCCTTTGCTGACGTCCCAGGTGCGGAACCTGGGGGTGCTCCTTGACGCGCAGCTCTGCCTGGATCTCCAGGTGGAGGCTGTGGCAAGGAGTGCCTTCTGCCAGTTACATCTGGTGCAGCGGCTTTGGCTGCTGGTTTCGGTCCCGGATCTGGCCATGATCATCCATGCTTTTATTACCTGTAGGTTAGACTACTGCAACGTGCTCTATGTGGGGCTACGGAGGCTGCAGCTGATGCAGAATGCGGTGGCCTGGCTCCTGGTGGGGCTGGGCCGCCGGGAGCACATTACACCAGTGCTCCAATCTCTGCACTGGCTGCCAATAGTCTTCCAGGCCCTATTCAAAGTGTAGGTTTTAACCTATAAAGCTTTTACATGGTTTTGGCCCTGCTTATTTGTGAGACTGCCTCACTCCCCGGGTTCTAGATTGGCCCCTGCAGTCATCCGGGGGAGCCTTGTTGGAGGTCCCCTGGGTTCTCCGGGGGGCCACGCAGAATAGGGCGTTCTCGGTGGCTGTGCCGAGCCTTTGGAACTCCCTCCCTGTGGGGGCATGGTTGGCCCCAGACCTCCCAGCCTTCCGTAGGAACTGCAAAACCTGGCTGTTCCGTCAGGCGTTTGGCGAGGGAGAAGGGGGGGGGGGCGGGTAGGGAAGGTGGTAGGGGGATGTTATATGGTTGATTTATAGTTGAATCGTTTTTATATTTATATTTATATGTGGTGTTGTTAGCTGCTCTGGGCCGCCTGTGGCAGGAGAGAGCGGGATATAAATCTTGTATATAAATAAATAAATAAATCAATAAATATTCAAGATGTGCTGGTTTTTGACCTTTAAAGCCCTAAATGGCCTGGGCCCCACATATCTGAAAGACAGCCTGTCCTTCCATGCTCCATTGCGACCCCTGTGATCTGCTGGAAGCACCTCCCTGTGGGTACCGTCTGTTAGTCTTGTTTGTACAAGAAGGGCTCTCAGGGAGGTATTCTTGGTTGCTGCTCCAGTGCTTTGGAATTCCCTTCCCTTGGAGGTTTGTTTGATCCCGAGCCTGGGTGTTTTCTGGAGGTGGTGTAAGACCTTTTATTTGAAAAGGCATTTGGCGGGTGGGGATAGAGGATTGGGATGGTTCTGGGGGGTTGGGGGGTGATGGTATTGGGTGCATTTGTTGGGGGTTGTGGTAGGCGTGAGGGGTTTTATGTTTTAATGTTTTTATTATCTGTAAGCCACCCTGATCCTTTGGGAAGGGCGGCATTAAAAAATTAAATAAATAAATAAATAAATAAAATCTATCTGAATGAATATGGAGAAAAAATATTTTCTTTCTATGTTTTTTTCAGCACCAGATGTGTCATAGTTTTTTTAGCATCTACGTTGATGAGCGGGCTAAAGGGATACTGTTAGTGTCATGCTAAAACTCATAGATTTTAAAAATAATACATTTCTTCACATGATCTCATGATTTTTTCCATGCCAAAATCTCCAATTGCTTTCCAAAGCAAGCCAAGACACCTTATTTTTATTTACCACAATAATGTCAGCCATGGCAATGAAGCATGAGGAGGAGTATCTTCTGAGGGAGAAAGGATTTTTAAGACCAACATTTAGTGTACATTTGACATTCTTGTATGTTGGAGAAACCTCCCTTTCATTTTCGCTCTATTGGTTCAGTTCATATGCAGCCTGAAAAATGAAGCAAAGAATGAATCCTGCAAATAATTTTTGTAGAACTTACGAAAACTCATTGTTTTGTGCTCCCTCTGGTGACACCGCAACAGCAGTGAACTCACTCTCTCTCCAAACAGCTGTGCTCACAATTTTGAATGATATTGGTGAACAGGTAAGTTTTTCTAACACAAAACACCAAGAAATTTCAGCCCTAGTTGGAATACAGACACACACATGCAAAGAGAATATTTGCCATATGACAAATGACAGAATTGGTACTGAAAACAATGTATTACTATCTGCTGCATCTGAGAGGATATAGCTCATAAACTTGTCAGTAATTTTTCAGTCCTTATTAGTGGTTTTTCAAAATGGATGGATGTATTTATAAAATTACCTGGGTTAGTTTGGATACAAAGTAGTTCAGATGACAAGTTTTATTGGGGAGAGTATTTAAGCTTTCTGGCCACACAAAGCCCTTCCTCATGCATGTAAAAAGTCAGAACAAACATACACATTTCCAAATCATGGCAGGTGATAAACACCCACAATTTTATTTATTTTGATTTGTGGATGCTCAGGAGGGGGGGAGGATGATCAATCATCCTCTATCTCTGAAATTTCTGTTGAGAATGGTATTTCTATGCAGTTTTTTCCTGTTTCAGAGGCTGAGGTAGTTTTGAAAATTCAGTCGTTCAAACCCAGTAAAACTCCTGGGATTGACTTTATTCTCGTAGAAGTGTTTCAGATGTGTCCAAACTGGTGGGCTCCCTTCTTGGCAAAATTATTTACTTCTATTAACTTGTACAAATGGATACCCCCAGACTGGTATACAAGTATAATAGTACCATTATTTAAGAAGGGTGATGTAAACAATCCTAACTGATATAGACCGATTAGCCTTTTGCCGGTAACTGGGAAAATATATTCCAAGTTTCTATTAAAAAACTTAGAATCTTGGGTACAAGAACGAAATTTAATAGCAGAAGAGGCAGGGTTTCAGTGCCATAAGATTACAACAGATAATTGTTTTGTTTTGGCACATCTTATCAACAAATACGTGCATATAAGAGGAGGGAAATTGTATACTGCCTTTATTGATTTGAGGAAAGCATTTGATTCTGTAAATCTTAAGAAGCTTTGGATAAAATTGAAAATGCTAGGGATTAATACCCAGTTACTGGAACTTATTCTCTTACATGATCAATGCAAGAGTGAGGTATGATTCTGATGGAAAACGATCTGCTTCCTTTCTATGATGTTAGATGTTCGGCAAGGCTGGCTCCTTGCACCTTTACTTTTTAATCTATATATTAATGATGTTGTACAGGCAATGAATACGCTGGAGTATTTGCCACCTAAACTGAAAATTCATCCCCTATCAATCCTTTTATATTCGGACAATATAATTCTGCTCTCTCAAACACAAAAAGGATTGCAAGAGTTATTGTCTAGCTTCAATAGGTATTGTCTAAATAATAATCTGGAGATTAACTATGAAAAATCTCAAACTATAGTCATGGAGAAGAGATCTCCCATCTTTAACTGGAACCTGGATGGTCAGTTGCAACAGGTCAAATTTTAGGTCTATCTAGGAATTACTTTTACAAGCACTGGCTCATGGCAGAGACATAGGACACACATATACCTTAAAGCTACCTGTTCAGCAAAGGGAATTCTTAAACTAGCTGCCACTTCAAACTATGTAAATCTGGACTCGGTGCTTAAAATATATAGGGCCAAATCGAAAGCTCAGCTGTTGTACGGGGCTGAGATTATGCCTTGTGTGTTTAGTAGTACCTTAGAAACTGTACAGAATAAATTCCTCAGATATTCGTTAACAGTACCAAAAAGTGTGCCTGGGGCAGTTGTTCGTGCTGAGAGGGGGATGGACTCAGTACCGTCGCTAATATCTATTGCAACTGTGAAATACTGGATAAAATGATGCACCCTGGATCATTCTAGTTATTGGAACAACTTGAGATACTGGCATTCCTAGATATTCTTGGATCATGCAGGTGGCTACTTTATTTACTATAGCCAGTCTTTCTTTTAAGTATTTGCTAGATAAAACTCTGGTGCAACAAAACAGTTTGGCCAAGTAAAGGCTCACTGATACTAAACGGCAGGAGGATCTAGCTATTGTGGCAACATGGAAAGAGGCTCCCCAGTACTTCTGTTTTAAAAGCACTTACAACTTTGAGTCTTATCTTTATTTATTGCCAAATAAGGCATTACGTAGAAGCTATACTATACTAAGATTTCAGCTTCTTAGATCAGTAGTGACCCAAGGCAGATTCAATTGTATGTATTCCCTATGTACAATGTAGATGTCCTTGTGGATCTGGGGACACAGAAGGTGTGGTGCATATTATTTTTTACTCTAGGTTCTATGAGGAATTGAGACTTCAATGGGTTATCCCATTACTGGAGGGTAAAATGTTTCTGCCTATAAGCTGTAAATTGGAATTATTGATCACTTCCTCTTCTGAGTTTATCATGAAATCTATGGCAACGTTTGCCCTCTTGGTTGCATTGGTGCATGATCAAATGTTTTAATTGAGAGTTTATTGTGCTTTTTTAACTGCAACTATATATGTATGTTTATATTGGCATAACTGTAAAAATTGTTGGACAATTGTTTTTATATGTGTATTATATACATGGCTAAACACTAATCAAGCTGATTTGACTTGACTTCAGGGTTTGGCTCAAAGGTGGATACAAAATTGGCCTCGAAAAGTAGTAATTTGCTTTTAGTGTCTAGGTACTGTGCAAACACTGAAAGAAGATATGAGCCCTACTTTTGGAACCTCCTATATGTATGTCTTACTTCATGTGGGTTCCAACTCTGGTTGGGTGTATTCCTGGAGGTTTCCTTATGGCTTAAGAACTGAGCTACTCTGAAACTCATTTACTATGAAGTGAGCAGTTTGCTTGTGCATATCTGATTAATTATAGACTATTATCATTGGTCTATATAGTCTTCAAGAATGTGTAAAACTAATGAGAAGCTAATAACAAACAATTTGATTCACCATATTGTATTCATTTTGAGAATTTTCTATGATTTCTCCCTGAGTTGTTCATTGCAGTACCCCAGAGATTAATCTCCAGGACAATTCAGGATGGTTGGCAATCTTATCTGTGTCCCATTCACTAACGCATCAGTGCTTCATGCTGTTCTGTATGGGCAGGCTGCTGTGCTCTGTATTTTCCTGTTAATTGGTGATAGGCATGGAGAAAGGGATTGGACTATACTGAGCAAGTTGTAAGATTGAAGTATAAATTGAGACAATGGAAGGTGAGGCAAAGTAACAAGCAAAGTGATCAGAATGATGATTGACCATGTCTTAGGAACACAGTGTTGGCTTAGAAAATGTCATGTTTTGTTTGGGACTGCTCATGGTGCATCATTTTTAAGGCAGGTGTCAATTTTTGAAGGGTTCTGCCTCTGATTTCTTGCAGGAGACACAATAGAAATAGATTTTTAAGTGTCACCTTAATGTTGAGAAAGGGCAGTGGCCTTGTGGACCAATTCAGGGGGTTTTAGATAAGCACCTCCCCACCTATTGTAGGCCATTTTTAGACAGGACCCGCCTGCATGGGTTCACCCATCCCCCATGGACCTGGGCGCCCACCTGAAGGTGGTGTGGGTGGAGGCGCACTCCTGTGACCCATGCACTGCCCACCCATGCCCCTGCATGGAACAACCTGGGTTTTCCCCAGTGCGCATGGGTGGGCGGTGTGTGAGTGCAGGCACTCGGCCAGCGCACACCCATCACCTGCTGTGACACTCCCCTCCCCCCTCACTGGAAGCGCACTGGTACTTCACCCAGTGCAAATAGACCTGGCCAGGAAGCGGATCCATCTAAAAATGCCATGCACTTGGTGCCCTATGCAGTCCTGCAACATGCATAATGGGTGGGTAGTGGGTGTGGAGGTGTTTGTCTAAAAACACCCTTAGATGCCCTGTGCATAGTTGGTGAAATGGGGGGAATGAGAGAAGGTGGGAGAGTATGATGTATTTGCAGGAGGTAATTTTAAAAATTGATTTTTTAAATATAAAAATGGTGAGGGAGGAAGAAGGGGGTTGATGAGATCCCTCCCCCCCCCCCCCAGTTAGTAATTGACAAGATAACAATTTTGGATGGCTGTCGTATTGTCCTGGGAATATTTGCACATTTATCTTTAAACATGAAATTGGAAGAAATTCTGGCACCACTGAAACCAGTGGAAATATTGCCATTGATGCTGTGTAGTCTCTGTCATAAAGTAAATTGGAACTGAGTTCAGTGGTTCCAAGACCTTACCAAATGAGTTAAAAGGAACCACACTGAAATTGCTACAGGATTGGGCCTTTATCACAAGATGTGATATTTAATATTACTATGTATGCATTCATGTATGTATTAACACCAGCAATGTACCTGGCAGTACAGTCTACACATACAAATGGTTCCAGGACTAGGCCTATATATCTCTAGTGATTAAGATATTGATAGAACTAATAAATTATTTGTGAGAGAGTAAAGCTCACATTATCTTTCCTGCTGCGAAACTAATTTTTATAAGGGATTAAGCAAGTTTTGAAATTTGTCAGTGCCAAGTGACTGAGGAAATGGTTACTGCCGTTTTGCAGGGAAATCCGCTCCAGGATTTCACAGCAGCTCTCTGAGTGACACATTGACATCATTGGGGGAGTGACCGAGGGGGAGGTGGGGGGCTCGGTGCTGAAATGCTGCTGTGCAGGGCTAGAATCATTCTGTAACAGCTACGTTAAAGCACATAGCAGCTTGCAAAGCGATAGCAGCAGGCAAGAGCGAGCAACTGCTGTAGTGTCTACACGGCTTGAATTGGATTTAGCTCCAGTTGCTGGCTGCATACGTTGGGGAAAGCAGTTCCTAATCTTTGCATTTGGTAAGCATAGACAGTGCTTCCCGGACTCTCCTTTTTGCACGCACTGAAGAACAGCTCAGGTGCTGCTCAGTGTTTCTGCTTGCTCTGAAAGGGCTCGGCTCCTGTTTTTAGGAGGTGCTTGGATTGCCAGAATCAGCTTGCTGAAATGCTGTTTTGCTATTAATATGCTAAATGAAACAGGAACATGCTACATTTGTATGTGTTTCTGGTTTCAAAGTCTATTTGTGATTTAATAGCCTGGAACAAGTTAGATGCATTAAATGATTTTTGTATCTGTTTGCCTGGCTGTAGGCGAAAGAGCTTTCTCTTAAATCGCCTAGTAAAATATATAAAGCCACTTAAATCGTGCTGGCAATTGTAGAACTTCTAGTTAAGCAATTGTGCCAAGCCTTGAATTTTTTCTCTCTTGCATGCTGGAATGTTGTTTGCTGCACTTGAAATTCCAGGGAATAAAAGTCCTTCATGCAAGAATTTTGTGTCGAGGATTACTTTATATTTTAGTTTTTTCCCCTGACATGCTGCCTGCTCTAAGCCTGTCAGTCAGCTTGCAACAGCAACAGCAACAGCAACAGCAAGCACATGGTAGATTGCAGAGCCATTGCTCTCGGCCCCGAAGTGGGTTTGTTTGGAACCTGCGCTCTTCGTTGTAGATGTGCTTGCAGGGAAGTGTCTCTACATGATTCTTATTATTTCTTTATGTCTAGCATTAGGCATTCCTGTTGCACTTTGTCTGCGCCTGAGATCAGAGGACTTGCAGCAAGGACCATGTGGTGAAGCGGAAAGCTGAATCCGGGGATGTTGTTGTGCTTAGAAAGGGGAGCGTGTGAATGAGAAGGATTTTTATTTTTTTTTAAATCGAATTAGGCGGAAGAAAAGAGGGACACTCTACTCCCTGCTTTGAGCTATCTTCCAGGAGACCTTCACGCTGCTGCTGGTACAAGTGACTGGAGAAGCCGATTCTGTTCTGCGCTGCGGCGGCAGCAGCAATTGTGTCTGCATCTTGGGCTCTTCATTGCACGCGAGATTGATCTAACCCATTGGCAGCAAAAGCTTGGTTTCCTTTGCTTTACAAAGCGAGAGACTCGCAACCCAAGCAGTGTCTCCTGGCTCCCGAGCGATTTACTCCTCTCCAGAGAATTGTGCCCACTCAATGAACAAGTGAGTGAGGGGAAGGCAGTCGTTGAATGTTTGCTTCTTGGAGGCGGGTTGTTGCGGGCGGCGGGAGGGGGAAGAAGTGGATTTTCTGCGGCTCGGGGAATAGGATTTCGTGATCCCTGTGTGCACTGCAGGAAAGAAAAATACGGAAGAAATTATCCTCCCTAACGATAAGGGGGCTGGGGAAAAAACAAACCCACGCGTGTGAGACACGGTCTCCTGGGAGTGAGGAGTGGTCCCTTCTCCAACACGTATAGCTCCCACTGCCCCGTGGACCTTACTTAGTGTGGTGGTTTTAAAAGGATTTGCTATTAGTGCCTTCTTGGAAACAAGCAAGTTCTTAACTCCTTCCACCTTTTCGCTGAGCTCGCTTAAAAACATGGACTCTGCAGCCTTCTTGGGTCGCACGTGGAGAGTTGGAGTCGCCAGCAGGTGCCCTTGGGTTTACCCCGCGAGCCTGGGGGCCAGGTGAGGGCGAGGTCAGTTGCTGGCTGAGACACAGAGCGGGGTGTGTTTGGGGCCCCCCCTAAACGGTGTGTTCAGGGTGAGATTTGCTCCAGTGGCTCTGAACTTGCTGTGAGAGAGGAGCAGTCTTTGCAAAGGGGCGGGACGGCTGGAGCCAGGAAGGACCTAGAGCTTGTTGCCCATCGCTGATAGTGGGGCGGGGAGTCGGCCTGGGGCTCCGCTCCGGCGTGTTAGCCCGTGTCGGCGCTGTGTGTGGGGGGCGGCGGGCTCTGCAATGCTGTCAAGCGGGGGCGGTTCTGAGTCGGGCGGAGGGAATGGGGTTTGTTTAGAAGTGGCTCGCTGAAACGTCCTGCAAAGCCCTTCCTTGCAGCAGAGAGTGAGCTGGCTCCTGAATGGGGGGTTGGGCCTCCACATGGGAGGGCGAGTTGGCAGGGCACTAGAGGCCACAGTTAGGAAACGGAGGGGCAAAGCGAGAGTCTCCGAGGCCGGCTCCCCCCTCCGAAAGCGCCCCAGTCAGCTACATCTGCTGTGCGCTCCTACTAGCACACCCGGCGAGGGAGGGCCCGGCTGCTGCTCCTGCTGCCGCCGCTTTAAATATTGGAAAGTCCGCCCTCCTGAGGTAATGGTAGCCTCAGCCTCTTCCCCTCCTCCCGCAAATGGAGGGGAGGGGGAAACCCTTGTTTTCATTCATAATTTCCCCCCCTCTTCCTTTCTCTCCGCCAGCTACACATTCAGCTCCGATTGCAGAGGGCGCCGCGCTACCATCCTAACCGTGATTCTCTGTTCCTTTCCCTCCCTCGCCACTACCCACCTCTCTCTCTGTCAGACAAGAGCAAGTGAAAGCTCGGGGTGCAGATAACTGGCCTTCATTCTGCCCTTTGGAAAGGGCTTTGTAAAGAGAGGGAATCTCCCTCCAGAATCTGGTAGCTTGGAAGAAATGCTGACAGATCTTGGGTTTTGCTGTGGGTTTGACTACGACTCACAATGGTCCTTGGGGTAGGCACACAAGAAGGTCTCTTGCTTTTTTGTCCGCGTTTCCTTTTTGGGAAGTTATTTTTGCATTGGTTTGTGGTGGGGAAGATCTGTCCCTTTGAAGACTGGCTTTGTAGAGTACAGCTGGTTGCTTTTTAATAATTGGCAGACACGTGTTGTTTAATATTGTAAATCCCCCCCTCAAGATGTCACTTAGCACCTGTTACGCGGTTTTAAAAATAAAAGCAAACACTTCCCCTCCCCGCATTCTCTACAGGTCCAACTCTTTCACTCCCCTTGTTCATTCACCCTTGACACTGTATGCTCATCTTGGAGCCTTATGGAGAGAACTTGTTCTGTAAAGTGAATAAAGAGTGACAGAGTAGGGTGGGTGGGCACTTTCAATCTTAAACCCAAAGTCACCCTTGGATGATATTAAGTATGGACAGAGCTAGGAACTCTGACTTGGTTAAGGTTTTCTGTCCAGATGTAAATATTCAACATTTTGGTAGTTAATCTCAATTTTGCTCTTGCTCTTCTTTCTACATCCCTGTGGGGTTTTTCCTTCAGATTCAGAGCGGTTCCCAGTTCAAGATATGGAAGATAAATTTATTTTATGTAGGGTTATTGTATAAATTGATCTGAAATGAGTTCTAGGTTTACACTGGTTGGAAACAGGAAAAACACAAATGTGTGTGTAATCTTTCGTTCTCTTGGGTGAGGGGGCAGGGCAGTCTGCTAGCTGTTGTTGCAGGCAAGCAAATGTCTTCCCAGGTCATTTGTATATTCACTAAATAGTGTATAGATAATCTCTATTCGCTTACCATAAATTTTATATCAGCTCAGAATAGACATTCTGGCTGCATTCTACAAACCATGTTCAATGGGACTACTCCGGAGTAAGCAGTTTGTGGATCATGGCCTGTGCAGACACTTCCAAATCAAAGATTCAATCCCTAGGAAACTTATTTGGAACAAGAAGTTGGCAAACAAATGCACTTTTTGAACCCACCATTTAAAATTACATTAAGGAACGTTTCAATGGACTCTTCCCCCTCACATAATAATTTGTGGAAACTGAGTTTTATTTTTCTGGGCCATCAGCTGACAGAAAAGGCACATGTAAATTAAAATGCCAGCAAAATATGTTCTGGGTTTAATCTTCCCTTTCCTGCCCTCACTTCCTACTCACACAACCTACTTCTATGGTCTCAACACACTAAGAAATCTGTTGTTATAACACAATGTTGTTTATATCTGGTGTTCTGCTTTACCAAAGATTTTGTTAGATTTCTCTGAAACAGTGATGCTTTCCTACTGGATAATGCCCTTCAGTTTCCGATACCACCAGCTTGCTTTCTTTTTGGAAGAATGTGTATGATTTAAACTGTAGAGTTCTAAGCTAAAGCAAATGTAGGTATTGTAATGTGGTTTTGGTTAACCTTGAATCATTTAGCATGGGCTACTGGAAAAGCAGAAACAAGATCTTACACGAATCATCCCCATAGAGAATATGAGTCTGATACCATTAATTCGTATAACTGAGTTAGTTTTGTAATGTTTGGTATTGCTGATGGTGAATGGCTATGATCAAGTTCAATAATGCAAGAGACACTTATTTCTCAAGGTTAATATTTTCTTTATATTTGTTTAAAATGGGAAAATGTCAGATTGATATGGCCTGGGGTCTTCTCTTACACTCTTCCGCTATCATGTGGTACCTATTTTATTTTATTTTCCTTCCAAAAACTGACTTGTGGGTCCTAAGTATCACTGTGGTGCTTCCGCTTAAAGAAATCAGTAGTACCAAGTGGTTAGGGCAATTTGTGCCTTGCTAAAAAAAAAACTTTTATTTTTAAGAGAGCTTTCTGTGATTTTTCACCCTTGAACTTTCTCTTTCAGGATTTCAGATGCAAGCCAGGTTCCTAGTGAATGCCAAAAGTAGAGATCACTACAGATGGAGCCCCAAAGTCAACATGGCAGTGGCGGTTCATTAGTTGTCATCCAGCAGCCTTCCTTGGACAGCAGGCAAAGGTTGGACTATGAAAGAGAAGTTCAACCAACAGCAATCTTGTCGCTGGACCAGATCAAAGCCATCAGGGGAAGCAATGAGTACACTGAAGGCCCATCTGTGGTGAAAAAATCTGGCCCAAGGACAGCTCCACGGCAAGAAAAGCATGAAAGAACTCATGAAATCATACCAATTAATGTGAATAATAACTATGAACACAGACCCAGCCACCTGGGGCATGTGGCACATCAACACAATGCAAGGGCTCCTGTGCTGAGCAGATCAACTAGCACTGGGAGTGCAGCTAGTTCTGGGAGCAACAGCAGTGCTTCTTCAGAGCAGGGACTCTTGGGAAGATCGCCTCCATCTAGGCCAGGCTCAGGCCACAGGACTGAAAGGACAATCCGGACGCAGCCCAAGCAGTCATCTTTGATTGTGGATGATCTGAAGGGTTCCTTAAAAGAGGACTTGACCCAACACAAGTTTATCTGTGAACAGTGTGGAAAGTGCAAATGTGGTGAGTGCACAGCCCCAAGGGCCCTGCCTTCATGCTTGGCCTGCAACAAGCAATGCTTGTGCTCTGTGGAGAGCATGGTGGAGTATAGCACCTGCATGTGCCTGATCAAAGGGATCTTCTACCACTGTTCCAATGATGATGAAGGGGACTCGTATGCGGATAATCCCTGCTCTTGTTCCCAGTCACACTGCTGTTGTAGGTACTTGTGCATGGGAGCAATGTCCTTGTTTTTGCCTTGCTTGCTCTGCTATCCTCCTGCTAAGGGGTGCCTAAAACTGTGCCGAGGGTGTTACGACCGGATTAATCGTCCAGGCTGCCGATGTAAGAACTCCAACACTGTGTATTTTAAGCTGGAGAGCTGCCCCTCTCGTGGTCAAGGCAAGCCCTCATGATTTCAGGAGGAAGATATAACTTCTTCAAACTTGCTTTCAGGTTGTGGCTGGTTTTCTGCGTCCCCCTACATGCCTTCCCTTCCTTTCCACCTTACATATACAAGTTCTCTCACACCTTCTCTGCCCCCTCTCTCAACTTGGACAAATTTGGAGTGTTTTCCTCAGCCTTTGGTAAGTGTGGAGTGCTTACCTGCATCAGGCTTCTCAGCTTGGCCTCTTACATTTGTAAGTAATCTGTTCCTGAAAGAAGCAGTGAGGGCTAATGGTTTTCCTTCAGCCTTTTTCTGTGCAACCAACTTCCCAAAGATGACCTTTTGTTCTTTGCAACTTTTTTTCTCTTTCCTGACTTCCAAGGAACAATTCTCTTTCTCATGAGCAAGCTGGATTCTTTTGAATTAATCTTGAAAAGGTTGGAACTTTAAAAAGGTAGTACTGGCTTTTTCTTCATAGTGTCACCAACCTTCTTTTCACTCTCTCCCTACTCTCTTTTGGAAATGTCTCAATACAGAGACTTGCCTAGCTGATAAACATTTTTTATTATTATTATTATTTAATGTAGCTTGGTTTTCTGCTTCACTATATAGATCTTCACATTGGAGACATTATGACTGCAACTTGTTCATCTATTTCTCTTCCTTTCAAATCTGCGAAGGACACCACTCTTTTTATCTTTATCCTCATGTTTCTGTGGTTATCAAGATCTGGTTGATGTTAAAGTTGGAGGTTTTTGTATATCTGAGCAATCTTCAGGTGTTATCAAATTAAGTTGCCTAAACATTCTCAGATCTTTAACGTTTTCATTATTTCTTTGGTTAAGTGAATTTAGCTCTACCCTGTGTTTCATAACTTTAAACTGTTCTGCGTTTTATTGCCTTAGCCACAAATTGTGGTGCTTTTGTATATTTTATGTATAAAAACACAAAGTTGAATTCTGACTATTTTTAAGACAAAAGTCTGTTAAAACTTTTTTTATTGTAAAGGATATTTATTATGTGAATCTCTATTATTTTATGATATTTATTGCAAAAGACTGTTTGAAAATGTACTCATGTCTGAATATAACAAAATATCAATACTTAACGAAAATAAGGGTGACACGAAGAAAGTACATATGTTAACTATAATGCAGAAAATATATTAATTAATGAAAATGCCTCTGGATTCTTTATTTTAATACACTGATAGGTTGTGGTGAGTTCATGTTGCTACTTTTTACTCTGCCTTGTCCTGTTAAATAGTCAAGTAACATAGTTTTATAAACCACAATAATGTGGTCCACTTTTATTTAGTTACCTATTTTTTCAAATACGTTTCTGCTATGAGATACATAAATTCAGTTTTGTAAAGTATTTTGCTTGACAGTGACTAAGAGTTTTAGGCCCCATTTATTTACCAAATCATTCTGGAAATGTCAAGTGATGTGTAAGAATACCATCGTTTTAGAGATCTTTGCCTTCTCTATAGAACCAAACCTGTCTCTTTCTTTCTTTCTTCTTTCTTTCTTTCTTAGCTTATTGGCTGGTTAAATTGTACATCATCTGAAATAACAAACCTGTTTTAAGTTCAAACTTAAATAAAAAGTGAGAAATAGAAGGGTAAAATTGTGTTGCTGAAGTCAATTAGTTTTCGGAAACTCTTCTTTTCTATGGAAAAGTCTGACTCTTGCAACCAAAACTGAACCCCTCTATCCAATCACATCTCGGTTTTAGTGAAAGTAACACCATCTTGGTGTCAGAGCTACTTGTCCTATAATGTTTGGACAACGTTACTTGTCCTGAATAATCATAAGCCCATTTCCCACTATGCTAATACGGAGATGTTTGCATTTGTATAGGTGCGGTGCAAGGTCCTCTGACAGTAAGCTGTACAACATAGATTAGATGTATTTATTTGGTGTACTCCAAGGTGTGTATGTAACTGGACTGTTTTAGAGAAACTGCCCTGGAAAGGATTAATGTTGAGGTTTTGGAGAATACCTTCAAACACTGCATATAGATGCTTGATTCTTGTCACTTGAGAGTGCCAGTTTGGAGGCAATTCAATCACCAGCCCCTCCACACAGACGATCTGACTGGGCTTGGCTCTTGTGATTCTGAACCTCCACACTGACTCTTTTTGTAATTTCTGTGCTGCTATTATTCCAGCCCTGTATTAATAAGGTTTGTGTAGAAAACTGTACAAATGGTAAGGACGACCCAGTTGCATATCTTTTTGAAAGAATTTATGTTTTTTATGTGGACAGAAATTTTGTGGAATCCTAATCTGTGGCTGTGTACAAGAATATACTCAGAGTATAAAAGTAGTGATCTGCTTCTGATTACTTTAGCACAATATCAGCACTGTAGTCAGACATGACAAAGGCTTTCAGGCCCAGGTTTCATTCTTAATAAGTCTGTCTGGTGACAAGTTACATACAAACTATTTGCTTCCCAGGATGATCCCTCCCTCCCCCACCTTTCATGAACAATGTAGCAAGGAGAAGGGAATTATTTCTTTCTTCCTGCAAGCCCTTAATTTTTGTCTCTGTGGTCTAACAAAGTGCTCCAAAATGTTGACAAGACACAGTGGAATCTTTGTCTTGGATAATCACCACTGATCTGATACAATTGCTTACACAATATGCCGATATTTTTGAAAAAAAATTAAACTGTTTCACTGTTGACCTATGTGACAAACCAGTTCTCATTACTCTTATTAGTCTAGTCTCCCTTTCTCTTATGTGGCTAGTCTGCATCTTCTGTAGCTTTTCAACTATGGGCTTTTTAAAAAGTCTGGTTGAAAACAAAGGGAACATGGAAATGCTGGCTCTTGATTAATCAATTAAGGATATACGTTGCTCCATGATAACTACACTGCGGGAGTCAGAATGTTAGGTAGTTTTGCATCTAGGTGTGACATATTATGGTTTAAGATGGTAGGTGGACACTCTTAGTAAAAATATGAGCAAATAGTGTTTTTGCAATGTATTATACTGCTAAGTTTTATTTGGAATATGTACTAATTGAGACAACTGTTTTTCACTAGTTAATTAGTTTTTTGAAAGATTCAGAATATCACTTTATAATTATACACAGTATTTGTTTCAGTCACTTGCTGGCAAGGAAAGGCCATTTTGCTGGTGTTAAAGTATATGCAGACTCCAAATGCTGAAATGATTAAATGGATTTTGATCCCCAACTCCAGGTTTGATTTACTGTTCTCTTTGGGGCAGAAGACTGTTATTAGATGTGATCCCCGCCAATTAATGCCAATTGGAGTTGAGCCATTGACTTTAATAATGAAAGGCTTGCACTTATTGTCTGCATTTTGTATGTTATCTAGCATAATGGACCCCCGATCTTAATTGCTACTCAACATAATTCTTAGGTAGCAGGTGGTGGCATTATCTGAATTAGAAACCCTGCATTTCTGGTGCAGCATTACTTAATTTTACTTTGCTATAATATACTACTAAGACTATTTTGTAGATATCCATGAGTTTAATTAAAAATATTTTTTTTAGAAAGAGATGCATGTGAATTTCAGCTGATGGGGAGTGTGATTAATTTTAGTGGGATGCATCTGTGCCAGTGCTAAACAGCTGGAGGATCACATATATCACAGGATATATTTGAACAGGACAACCATTTGGTTGGTTAAGATAACACTTCCAAAAGCCTTGAACAAAGGGTAGGGAGGAAACAGTTGTAACTAAGCATTAAAGTTTTGACTTACTTGAAATGATTACTATTTTTTGTCTTGCAAAGTCCTGTGGTGAGAGAGGCTTGAAAGAGCTTTCCTTAGCAGATGGTAAATGAGGGGGTGAAGTATGCTGTAAATGTCAAGTGGAATGGTGAAATACAGAATTTTAAATGGTGGTATGGCCATTTAAATTGCCTGATCGTATCAATTCTATCTCTATTCAGTGATGGCGGTTTCCAAACTGAATTCAGCTAAAAACCACTTGTTCTCATGATGGGGGTGTTCGGTAATGAGGAAGGGGAGAAAGATCAGCTCTGCTGCATTTGGCAGGCAAAAACTGCTTAGGGGGCTTAACATTTTATGAAGACAGGTTATGTGAGCAAAGTAAATAACTTGTGTCTAAAGAATATTCAGGATTTGTCGATACTTGAAATTGTTTCTTCTGAGGGAGACAAAATACCATCTTTCAGGAGTCGGTTGATTTGTATTTTCATTCCAAGGGGAATCTGCGTCATGGCAGTGATGCTCTCTCTTTGGGAAAAGGAATAAAATATGGCCAGGTACCACATGATTGTTGTTAACATGTCTTACAAGATGCATGTAACTAACTTTCAACTAACCACCTGCATTGGTATCCCCTTTAAGCAGTCTCTATTTTAGTGGTGTCTACTTTCAGACATCTCTTGGTCTTCTTCCTTGTGAGTTCCCCACCCTACCTCCTATCCCCTGAAAGGAGGAGACATGGAGTTGGGGGGATTTTTTGCACTGAGATTATGGTGTGATATTTTTTTCTCCATGGTACCTGAATTTTCCTAGGGTTCTCTGATTAGGTGAAGGGATTTCTCCTAATCCTGAGAAGCTTCAGGCTGCTTTCAGACGCTACAGGAGAGGGGTGGGAACTTTCGCAATTGTTTCCACGACTCTCTAATTGCAAAGATTAGCACCCGTCAGAGTGCACTAATCCCCATTTAGCACGAGAGAACACCCGCTCTTGTAAAGGCGACATTTGGGGACCTGGTCATGCGCGGGTGTTCTTGCACACTAAAAGGGCATTCTGACCGGTGCTAATCCTCACAGTTAGAGAGCTGCGGTGACGATTGCGAACGCATTCTGACCGGTGCTAATCCTCACAGTTAGAGAGCTGTGGTGACGATTGCAAATGTTCCCTCCCTTCCCATGTAGTGTCTGAAAGCAGCCATGTTTGTAGCTGTTCTGAGCGCCCACCAAAGTGTGTACTTTGTACTGATACCCTTTCACATAGAACCTTTATCTGAAATTGGAAGCACAGTTGTGAATGGGTATGGAAGATTTCTGTTTTCGCTCTTTGGGACATGGCTAATCTAGAGAGATTGTGTGGTTGCTGTGTTGGTCCTAAGTGACAGGGAGGGAAGCAAAGTGGTTGAAATGATATTTTTTATTGGACCAACTGCTGTTGGTGGAAATAAGCAAACTCTCGGGCCACACAGGGCCCTTCCTCAGGCTTATAGCTGAGGATTTCTCTAAGGATTTATTTTCACTCACTTTATAGTCTCATTACCAAGGAATCTTGCAGCCACCTTCCACATGAGGATTGGACAAGATTCTCTTTGAAATTTGTTAGTGCCATCTCTTCTTATTTGCCCAGAGAAATAGTCTTTTAGGTGCTACTCTCTCCTTCACATGAACAATGCAGTTAACTGTGGGAGATAGTTTTGGACAAAACTGAAGCCTGAGGTCTTCTCTGAAATTTGGTTATTGGGAAATCTCTTGGTACTTAATAATAATAATAATATAATATAGTTATTATAGTATTTATATAGCAACATGCCTGAGGAAGGGCCCTGTGTGGCCCGAGAGCTTGCTTAGTTCCACCAACAGCAGTTGGTCCAATAAAAGATATCATTTCAACCAGTTTGCTTCCCTCTTGGAGACATGGCTGGGAGCCTCTGTGGCAGAACATTTGAAGGAGAGAGATTCGGACTGCTCTGTGCGGGGGAAGGCTAAAGTGTGCATGAGTACGCATCCATGGTCCATTTGAATCCCTCCCCACTCATGCCATGTGGGTGGGTGGTCCTTGGCCATCCCACTCAGCGCACACGGACCCCCCCCAAGCTGTGCTCATTTTAAAATGGCCATTATTTGGAAAGTGACTTCATAAATGTTACTTAAATATATTTTGATTGCAACAGATTATTATTTGGGGCTCCTTTTGCCTTGGATCTACTCTATTACCTGTCATATTTGCAAACAGTTTTAAAAAAAAACTGGGTCAAACACCCACATTTTATAAAGGGCAAAATAGTGACTTGTTTCTGTAAAGCCAAACATGGTTGGAATTAACTGGTTTTTTTGGGTGATATCATTTGACACTAAGTTATGCTTGGAGCAGGAAGAGATGACGTTTGTTGGTATTATTGACTGGAGTGTCTAGAAACTTGTACATTACATTTGAGAAAGGTGCTGTACAAATACATAGTGACAGCCCCTATCTCAAAGAGCTTAGTGTATGAGAAAAACAAGAAGTGAGTGGGGGTTGCTACTTACCAAGTTAAACAAGTTTAACAGCTGACCTTTGTATCTAGCTTGGAATCCTCTTGATTTTATGCCTGTGTTTGGAACTAGACTTAAGCCAACATCATGCCAGTGAAATAACTTCTCTGTCAAATAAAAATGCAGTATATTCAGCAAAACTGCCTGACTTAAAAAATAAAATTATCTCTACAAAGTCTCTAATCATTTTAATTTCAAAATCTTTCATGTGAGAGGTGGGATCAAGCTGCTCTAGTCAATGGATCTGCTCCCCTTGGTAGCATTATTATTATTATCAGCTTTTATATAGCGCCAGCGATGTACCTGGTACTTTACAGAGAATAAGATAGACACAGTCCCTGCCCGAGAGCTTACAATCTAAAGACAGGGGCATCCCCTTCTGCCTCTGCAGTAAGAGAGCCTATATTCTATTATAGTCTTTAAGGGGAGAATTTATGTGCTTGAGAAGCTTAATGGAACCCCAACTCTGGATGACTTAGTCCTCTAGTCACTAATATATATAAACTTTATTATCCAAAATGTAACTGGACAATGGGCCAAATTAATGACTGGCATATCTGGTGTAACTCTGCTAATGTTGAAGAATTTACATCAGTGATTAATTGGATTCTATTTATACTAGTGCCTAACTCTTTCACAAGTAGCACTGAACAGACTGTGTAATAATGATAATTCACAAGTGGAATATTCAAATATGGTTGGCGGTAAACATTTTCTTGGTTACAAAATTGAATTTTATTTATTTATTTATTTTATTTTATAGACTTTTACCCCGCCCCTGCTGCCATGCAGCTCGGGGCGGAATTCTTGTGACAGTGGAAAATACGTAGCTGCTAACAGGCAATTACTGGATGATAGGTGAAATATGTCAAATGTAAGTTTGGAAAAAATGATCACTTGCAATGCTAATTTATATAGGTTGTTGCTTTATAATCCTGTTTCAGATAACTAAATAACCTTTTCCAGGAGATCCTCCTTACAATATTTCTTGCGCTCTAATGATTTCTTTTTACTCACTTTATAGTCTCATTACTATATTACAGGAGGGGCAGGATATAAATTTTAAATGAATAAATAAATAAATAATAAATTACCACGGAATGTTGCAGCCACCTTCCACTTGAGGATTAGACAAGATCCTCTTTGAAGCTTGTTAGTGCCATCTCTTTTTATTTGCCCAGAGAAATGGTCTTTTGGGTGCTACTACCAACTTCAGATGAACAATGCAGTTAACTGTGGAAGAGAGTTTTGGACAAAACTAAAGCCTGAGGTCTTCTCTGAGATCTATTTATTGGGGAATCTCTTGGTACTTATTGTATTTATATAGTGCAACACTTTAAAACTGTTGAAAATAGATGGAGTAGGGGCCCGGGTGGGCTCACAATCTAAGAAAGAGGGGAGATGAGGGATGGGGGTAATGGAGAGACAAGGATACATTCATGAAGATGTGAGGTTGCAGGAACATGTGGTTGGCTTAGTTACGTAGTTACATCAGGGAAGAAAGGGGACTAGAAATGAGGAGCTAGGGAAGGCCTGATGAAAGAGGTAGGTTTTCAGGAGGGATTTGAAGGTAGGGAGGGAGGGAGAGGAGCGAATATATTTAGGGAGGGAGTTCCAGGTATGGTGGGATGGGGCAGCAAAGGAGAATGCGGGAACATGCTTTGGGGAGCAGTGGAGCCATGAGTAAGCAAGGGTGTTGCTAGAGGAGGAGTGGAGCTTCTGGAGGGGAGCGTAGTTACTTTTATTTTTATCTGTGATGTTTCTATATGTCCTTAGGTAAAATCCACAATTCCCTTTTTGCTGTTGTGTGTGTGTTGAACGAGCTCTCCATTCTAGGGGTAACTGCAATTCATATGTGTTCCTATAGCTAGTTAGATGCTTCTGGGATCATTATATAGCTAGTTAGGTGCGTCTGAGTTCTACATTCTAGAAGTAACTGCAGTTCATATGTGTTCCTATAGCTAGTTAGAGGTTTCTGGGATCATTTGGATTAAAGTCTCTGTATTGCTGATATGGCATGCTTGTATCTCCTCTATAACAGTGGAGTGTGGTTGCCCCTTTCACATCGCATAATGCATTAATTCTAACAACAGATGTAGTTTGTGTAGAACTGATCCTGAGCAGCCACAAAGTTTGAATACAGGGTTTAGGTTTGGCCCATTGGGATCCACAGTTGAGGATTGATGATATGCAGATTATGCAAGGTAATACTGTTACATATTAAACATCTTACCTGCCCTGATAAGAGTCAAAAGCCCTTCCATAAACCAGGTGATGGAATTAGAAGAAAATTGGAAGTTTCCAAAGGACCTTAAAAACCAGAGAGTATTACAGTTGGTGTTCTTCAAACAAGGATAAAAATATTTGCAATAACTATTTTCCAGATGTCTATCACTAACAGGTGCAAATAAACATGCTTTATGTAGGATTAATTGGTTTGCAGTTCCAACTGAGAATTTTAATATACTTTGGCCCTTTTAAAACAGGCCAAGGTGTGTGGGCACCCATTCCCATGGGTGCTGACCCACCTCTACTCATCTCCATGCACAGAGAGAGCAACCAGCATTGGAGCCCGTTGCCCCGTGCATGCACGCACCCCTATCCACCATGGGCATGGTTCCTATGGGTGCCCACCCATACCCCAGCACCACAGGCAGCATTTGCACAGGCGCCCCCCACCACACACATCTGTGGTGTGGGGAGGGGGGCCCATGTGAAAAGGCCCTTTGTCATGGCTAATTCGTCTGTGAGTCTGGTAATGTGGCAAAACTTATAGTTCTGTTTTAACATCTTTTATCCTTATGAATGAACTAACCTCATGTTAATGCTCAAAGAAGTTAATCCTCATATTCAGGAAACAGATATTTCCCTTTTACTGATGGGAAAACCTACAACTCAAAAGTTGTAGTATTTTTTTACATAACGTTTTCCAAATAGTGGTGCATTAAGGGCCTGATCCAAGGTCTGTATGCACACACGTGACAACACACAGGAATTCTGCTGCCTCTGTACTGTGCTGCCACCTGGCAGAGGGACAAGGGGGGCTGCAGCAGGGGAAGTGGGCGGTGGCACAGTTGGTGGGCGTGGAATTCCTCTGTGTAACCATGTGCAGCACACATGGACCGTTGATCTGGGCCTAAGTGTGTCATGTAAGAGGGGCATTACACCCACGTTTCATCAGGTGGTGAATGTGCTACAGGTGCTCTTGTAGCCTTGCTCACACTTCCTTCTAAACTGATATCAATTGGTCTTGACTAGAAGGCAGTGTAGGATGCTGCTCTTGCTGGGACCATTTTCACCTGTGCTTTCATCATATTTTGCTAGTTGCTGATGGGCTGGAAGTTGCCGTTTTTCATTTGTTACATTCCCATGCTACATGATCGTGAATTAAATTTTATTTATTTTATTTGTTTATTCTAATTTTTATCCCACCCTTCCCAAAGAGTTTCAGGGCAGATTACAAAATATAAAGACACATAAAACAGCTTTTAAAAAAATCCCCTAGCCCCACTTACCTTTTCCCTATTCCTTCTATCCAGCTCCACGCAATTTAGTCCCTGCCTTCCAAATGCCTGGCCAAACGAAAAGGTCTTCTCTCTCTTCTGGAAGACAAGCAGGCTCAGACTTAGGCAGATCTTAGGCCTGTTGCTGTATGATATGTCAAGGAACCACTATCTTATATGTGTGTGGCCAGTGAATGGCAGAACCTTTAAGTGGAAAACAAACAGGAAAAAAGAGTTCATTTGTTACCTGAAAGATGTGGCATGTAGAAGAGGCCTTGGTGATTTGCCAAGAAGCCATATATCTAGTCAATGGCAGAACTTACATGTTCTCAGTTTTGTGCCTTAATTGCATCATTCTTCCAAACGTGAATGAATGAATAAGATGCTGTTAAATCCTGAAATGTTAGTGTTTCCTCTAAACTACTGATAATTGTATGTAATAAAATGTAGTCATAGTTTTTATTATGCATTTGATTATTGTGGTTGAGAAGTAATGTTACTGCTCTTAATTGGAAAAACATGTATTTCAAACATACGAGACAAATACAAAACAACCTGAATTATAGCGGTATGGAACACTTGTACAATATCATCCAGGTAAACTGTCCGTACTGAACCTTCAGCCTCCTTTGAGTTACTTAATCCCATTTGAAAATGGAAATGATCCCGAGCGTTTGGCTTCTGTTTTGGTTATGTGGGGAGATGTGGTATAAGTATAAATAATACATGTTACTTTCATGGCCAGGAAACAAGATCCAGATCCAGTGGCTGTCTAATTAAAGACCTTTATTTCTGCAGATTTATTCTTTGGTCCTTACTAACCAGATCTGCCTTGGATTTCAAATGGGGAATATTTTAGCAGGAATGTAGCGTTTGTTACTATGAATAGTTTAGTGCAGATTAGTGGTATTTGCCAATTTCCTGTTGCCTTTCAGAGCTGCAATTTGAGCCCTATTTGCTCCTGGCTCTTGCACAATTGAAAACAATGGGTGGCTTCTTTCAGGTTTCAATTCCGAGCTCTTAGAAACGGGGGAAGTGGCTAAAGCCCTACTTTACAGGTAATTAACAATAGATAATGTTTGCTCTGCATTTTTTTTTCTTTTTTAAAAAGAAGGTAGCAGTACACACCAAGCTCCCAGTTTAGAGACACTAGTGGCACTTGCAGTATTGATACAGTAGCTGTCTTCGCAGTAGCAAGATGGCACTGAATATCTGGGTGAAAGAGGCCTATGTGAATAACCCAACGGATGATTAAGAGCAAAATGGTCAAGACATTTAATTATTAGAAATGCTAACTGAGGGGAACCGATAGATGAGGGAGACAGTTGTCAAGCTGCTACCTTTAACTGGACTAATTTCAATTAGCTTTTGGGCTACATGTGCCTTGCCTGAGAAGGAATTTTCATAGCTCACAACCTTTGCATGCTCTCACCAACAGAAGTTGATCTAATACAAGGAATCATCTTGACTTCTTTGCTTTCTCTCTCATATAACTAGGATCAACAACCACAACACACACACTAAAAAAACAGGCAAGCATGTTTCTCCTTGCAGTATTCCTCATTGCTTATAAATATGCACTGGAGTGAACCATGCTCTGATTTAGGACCCCTTTTACTGTATCCTGTATCGGTTATATGAGGTATGTTATTTTCATAATTGTTGACAATTGTGTAAGATAGTTAAATATTTTCTTATGTTAATAGGAAAATAGGTGGTTCCCCGGTGTTCAATACTAGGGAACCACCTGTCCTTTAAAGATTTATCTCTGGTAAAGAAGTTTATACTTGCTACATGTTAAAAATTAGACAGAGAGCTTTCCCTAATATTATAAAGGTACAGTGAAATTTAATAGGAAGGAAAAGCATATTTCTCCATTATTAGTCTAGAGACAAGTGTGTTTGCTGCATTGGTCCCTAATGTAAAAGATGGAGACATTGTAGTTCACTTGATATCTTTTTATTGGCTCAACTGATGTTGGTGGTGCAAAAGCTTGCATACTCTTGCCAACAGAAGTTGGTCCAATAAAAGTTAAACAAATAATAGATGAAGAAGACTAACATGGATGGCTGGGGCTCATTAGGCCCTGACAATGCATCTCAAATTAATCCGCAGTGTACCTGACGTTTAAAATTTTTATTTATTTATTTAATTATCTAAAATTTATATCCCGCCCCTCCTGCTCACAGGGTAGCCCGGGGCGGCGAACAACATTAATTAAAACAGTATAAAATTTTAAAACAATTCAAAAATACAATATGTGGGGAAAAACCCCACTCCCACCCCCACCCCTACCCCTCGCCAAAAGCCTGACGGAACAGCCGGGTCTTACATACATGCCGAAACAGCAGGAGAGTGGGAGCCAGCCAAGCCTCCTCCGGGAGCAAATTCCACAGCACAGGGGCAGCCACCGAAAAAGATCTAACATCGGTGGCCACCCGCCTCGCCTGGGGAACCTCCAAAAAGGCTCCCACGGACGATCTCAAGGGTCGCACGGGCACATGGGGAGTGAGTGATTTGAACAAAATCATTTCACACAGTTCACCAGTTTACCAGGATCTGACACCAATTGTGCCAGGTGCTTAGTGGGTGGTGTCCGGGGCCAGTCAAGGGATGCCAACAGTAGCAAAAAGGGAGGCAGCAACGTGTCTGGCAGTTGTGCCCATGAAATTTCATGCTGTGATCTTTGTATCTAGTTCATCCATATTGCTGGTTGCTCCCTGCTTGTAATCCCTTCCCTGTTTTTCACTGCACTACCAACTGTTATAGAGACTATTGTGATGCCACAGATGGGAAATACCCAACAGAAGCAGATGAATATATATTTTCTTGTGCAAAAAATGCATAAATTGAAGGAAAGATTCTGCATGCCCAGTTTTTGTCAGAAACCTGTCATGTTGAATAATTTCTGGGGTTTTGGCTTTACACATAATGCGTAATATTTTGTGACATCAAGGGATTGCATTTTCATCACTATTCATCTTTCTTAAAAACAAAATGGTCAAAGATAAAAATTTGTCCACATGACTCAACAACATGACAGTTCCCCTTCTTTTTGGTTGAGTTATCCCTTCTATCACTGCCACATGGAGGGTTTGCAGTAGGATATACAGTGTAAAGGTTTGGAAGTTTTTTTAAATTAATGCCTGTTCAGTTTGAACAGGTGGAAAGGGGGGGGACCCAGCAACTTTTCATGCCATTCCTCATTAGCAAACCTTAAAAAAAGAGTGCATGGTAAATGGAGGCCAAGAACATCTGAGTTGTAAAACTGGTGACTGATTTTGCTGTGTGACTATTCTGTTCTGTGGCTCTCATCACTGTAGGAGGTGAGTGCCTTCCACTAGTGCATTAAATAATGTGATTTAACAACTGTCAGGTTTGATTTATTTTTTCTCTTCCTTGCCCAGGGGAAGATCATCCATGCAGGGAAGGATTTTGTTTAGTAGTAGTTTAGAATTATGGTTTGGAGATTATATATTGGGGGGTGGGGGAGGAGATATGGTTTGGAGGGAGGTTGGTATTTTTTAGTTTACTATTATGACCATGCTGCGCAGAGTTTGTATTGAAGCCAAGATTAAAAAGCTGTGCCTTGGAAAGTGGTGCAGATTGTGATAATTCTTAGACCTTTTGACCTAGGGTGGAGTACAAAACAACGTGCTTATCTTTCTCCCCAATGAGCAGTTTCCTATAGAATTTAATAGAGAACTGAATCCTACAATAGAATTCTATAAAACAACTCTTTAAAATCTTAGACTTTTGTACACATTTTTGCATATAGGTTTCATTCCAATAATCGATATTCTTTTTCTGCAAGGGCAGGCAGGATATAACAAGAAAGGAAGGACCAGAAGAAATGTTCCACACTACTGGAAAGTCCAAGATTTTTCTCAGCAGGGAAACAAATTTCTCCCAGTTGGGGAGATTTCCCTACTTGTATTTTTCTGAGAGGAGACTCTGCTCAGATTTGGAGCTGCTGCCTCCATGGCCACTAAACCCAGTTGCCTCAATTCCTGTCCTGCCCAGGCAGTAGGGATAAGTATTACGAATTCCAGTTAATCTGTAACTGTTGGGAAATGGCAATTATGGATTAATTCAAAATTCGCAGCACCATTACAGATTTCTGTATTTATTTACAGATTTGTATTTTCCTATTGATTTCAATGGGAAGCCAATCCACCATTCATTTCAATGGGTCATTCATTTGAATAGCCACGTTATTAGAATGAATTGGGGGGGGGGGGGGAAA
>QEPC01004817.1:2856014-2871575 GCA_003113815.1 Sphenodon punctatus | reverse complement strand
CAATATCTAGAAGCTGCCACTCTAGCCCCAGGACCCACCATCAGGGTTCTGGGGCCATCGTTCCTTGCACAGAGAGCCATCGTTCAACTGCATCAAGAAGCAGCCACTCCAGCTCCAGGACCCGTCATCAGGATTCTGGGGCCAAGTTAAAGGCAGGGAGGGCTGTGGCCAATATCTAGAAGCTGCCACTCTAGCCCCAGGACCCACCATCAGGGTTCTGGGGCCATCATTCCACGCACAGAAAGCTGTCATTCCACCGCATCAAGAAACAGCCACTCTAGCCCCAGGACCTACCATCAGGGTTCTGGGGTCATCATTCCACGCACAGAAAGCTGTCATTCCACCGCATCAAGAAGCAGCCACTCTAGCCCCAGGACCCACCGTCAGGGTTCTGGGGCCAAGTTTCAGGCAGGGAGGGCTGTCCAATATCTAGAAGCTGCCACTCTAGCCCCAGGACCCACCCAGAACCAGGAAGAACTCCAATCTGTGCTCATGCGCCCGATGCCCACATCCAACAGCAGTTCTGAGGCCTACATTACAGGCAGGGAGGGCCTTCCTTTTCCCTCAAGAATTAATTTTTCCTTGAAGAATTAGAAATAAATGCCTTTAGTTGTCAGTTATAAGGGCTGGAAGAGATCTTGAAAGGTCATCTAGCTCATCTCCCTAAACCCCTCCAAAAAGCGTTTACCTAGCCAATATAAAATTTCCAAAAGTGGGGATTACAAAGCCTTCAAATGATCCACTGCCCACACATCATTTTAACAGTTTTTTGTAACTTAAGTCCGTTTCTTCAGATTGTGCCCTCCATGACCAAAGGTAGCAGCTGATCTCTCCTCTGTACAACCAATATTTTCCATGTTTGTAAACTCTCTACTTTTCAGGTTCCTCAGATTTTTCACCCATTCCTGACCATCTCTCTTTCTAACTCCTCAATTAATGTTCTCGGAACCCTCTGCAGCTTGCTTACATATTTTTTGGGAGCCTTTTGCTAGTTTAGTAGTTTCTAAATGGTATGTCCCCAAACTGGAAGAGGAGCCACAAAGAGGCTAAAATTTCCCCCTTATTAAAATATTGGTACAGATCACCACCACAGAAAAACCTAATTTAACAAAGCTATCACCTTCCAAAGATTAGACTGAATATAAATATAACATGTGTATTTTCTCCCAATGTAGTTTGTAGGGTTTTGTTGTGTTTTTCTTTAAAGAAAGAATAATTTCAACACTAACTTAACTGAAAAGTAACCTCAAAATAGCAGTTCGACTCCCACTGAATACATGAAACATGGGTAGAGGTCAACAACCTAGGAAGGGTTGTAGGGTTTTTTTAAAACAGGAACTACTTCAAATGTGTGATCATATTACACACCTATTCTCTATTCCTGCATTTTAGAAATTGGGGAAGGGGGTGTAAATGTAGAATTTCCATAACTGAAGCATAACCCCCAAACTGGTTGAGATTTCCCCCTAAATCTAGGAAAGATTAACTAAGTCTGCAACACAGAAGTTGATTTTTAAACAGAGACAATCTCTCTTTTTCTAAAGGGGGTTGCGCAGAACATATAGAATAAGCATTCAAGCAATTTCCTGAGGCTGGAATTGTGTGGCTCGGTTACTCTGCAGGTGCTATCTGGCCTGCTCTCCCCTCACAAGGAGGCAGGAATTGCTGCCACCCCCTTTGCTTGCAAGGAATAGGGCAAGATTTGTTCCTTATGATTTGGAATCATATTCTCAGATACTGGGCTCTCAAAACTCCCAATACCCTCATAGCTGCCCAGATAACCCCATATCAGCCTCTCCCTCAGCACCCAGCCAACCCTCACCCCACGGTCACTCCACGTAAAATGGTTGAACAATCCCTAAACACCTTGTATTTATAAGCGCCCCAAGCACATGCGCATGGAGCGGGAAGGCTTTACCAAACCCCCTCCCACCCCCTTCAGAGGCAAAGGGAGGAAGAAATGGCCAATGAGTCCATACCATCTTTAGACCTGCCAAAAAAGATTCAAAAAGACCAGGGAGGGGACCACATCAGGTCTAATTGCCCATATCGAGAAGGCCCACTGGCAGAAGGTGACTTGGGCGCAGGAGTCTGGCGGCATGGCCGTGGAGCAGCAGAAGACGGGGGGGAAGGCAAGACAGAAGCGGCGCCACCAGCAAAGTCCTTCCCCCTCGGCCCCTACAGCTCTGATGAGGAGCCCCCCCAGGAGCAGGGGGAGTATTCGGCGGCAAGGGCCTTTTGGTGCCAAGTGCAGGGGACCAGCCGGGACTTTGTGGCTGCCCTCCAAGTAATGGAGAACCGACTGGTGGAACAATTCCAGGCGGTCGAGTTGCGGGAGAAAAAGGTGGCGGCATACTTGGAGTACGTCTCCATGTACATCTCCACTGACAGGGCCAACCTGGAGCTCTTCCGCCAGTCAGTCTCCAACTGGCGGGCGGCCGTGGCAGGGGCTGTGTAATATGCCGTAGAACACAGCTATGAAATGGCGGCAGGTGTGCCCCCTGCCCCTAGGTCTCCTGCACCGCTTATACCAAGTTCTGGGGGGCAGGCCCAAAGACTGAGTAGTTTAGTGGATAAGTTTCCTTTCTATGTTTGGTTTTTGTTTTATAATTTTTTGTTGTTTTGTTTTGTTAAGTAAAGTTATATTTCTTGTTGTTGTTACGAGCTGACCTGTCCAATCTTTTATCCCTCTGTCTTTAAGTTCTGGCTGGCAGGTGGCAGAATCGCATACAGCTTGTCGATCCCTACCAGCAGCACCTGCCATCACATGTAGCGTAGTTATTAACCCAACGATGTGCCAGCAGCAGGGTCTCAACTTGCAGACAGTCTCCCAGGAGGTGCAGGACTTGTGTTTGTGTGGGTGGGTGTGACAGAGAGAAAGAGAGACAGGCTCCTTGGCAGCGGGCAGCAGGCGGCAGGAGCTGGTGGTCGGAGGGGCGTTTATTTCCAGCAGCTTTAGCGGGCATCCATGGGTGGTTGCGGAGGAGTAGGCTGTTGCGGGGGTGGGGGGGTGGGCAGGCTGGTGTGCGGGCACCGGGCTTCCGGATGCAGTGGAATAGAATGCAGCCCCCAGTGGCTGGAATGATGGTCCAGAATCTAGTTGATAGTTCCTGGGATGGGCGGGCATGACTGATAGTGGAATGACAGCCTAAAGCCTATCAGGCACACTTCATTCAATCATGTGATAGGTAGTAGCAGCAGGTACAGGAACGCAGGCAGGCAGGCAGGCAGGCACATATAATATGTTGTTTTATATTCCATCTCATTATGGTAGGTTTGCTGCGTGCTGGATGTGGGAAATGGACATTGGGTGCATGAGCACAGATGGGAGTTCTTCCTGGTTCGGGCAGGTGGCAGCCAGGGTAACTGGATTACACCTACCTCTCCCCCTCCAACCCGCATCTCTCTCGTTCTAGCGGGGAGCCTCTCCTCCCCCACCCCCTGGCCATATAATGCAGGTTGACAGCATGGGTGGGATCGTGTCTGTCTCTCCTTCTAGCAGTGGGGAGACTTTCTCTCTCTTATTTCTCTCTCTCCCTCTCCCCATGAGCAGCAGGTTGCTACCTAATAAAAAAAGGTTCTTCCTGCTGACTCTCATCATTCTCACCATGTCACCCTGCATTCCATCCTTTCATGGACCTGTTTCATATCGCTAGAAAGGCTTGGGTGGAACTGTCACTCTCAAAGGGAGAGTGCTTCTTAGAGTGGAGCTCGATGCCATCAGGACAGGCATGCCCAAGCTTCAGCATCGAGCCAGGGAGCATGATAGACCCTCCCCACCCCCAACAAATGGAGGCAAGAGAGCCCATTCCTCCTGCATTCCCTTCCTGCTGTAGGGGGTGAGGGGGAAGGACTTTGCAGGTGGCGCTGCTTCTGTTTTGCCTTCCCCTCCTTCTTCTGCTGCTCCACGGCCACGCCGCCAGACTCCTGCGCCCAAGCCACCTTCTGCCCGTGGGCCTTCTCAATATGGGCAATTAGGCCCGATGTGGTCCCTTCCCTGGCCTTTTTGAATCTTTTTTGGCAGGTCTAAAGAACATAAAAAGATAGGAACATAAGAAGTGCCATACTGCGTCAGACCAATGGTCTGTATCAAGCCCTGCCTGCATTCTGTCTACACAAGTGGGTGGGTGGCAATCTCTCTCTGCAGGGGACTTCCGTTCATAACAGGTCATAGAGGGCAATGCATGCATGCATACCCTGTTGTTCCAGCCCCCCCCATGCCTTACCTTGCAGACAGCGAACCCATTCGCCTTATCATAAAAATTCCAGACATTTGACCTTGTCCGTCCAATGTCTAGGGGTGGCACTGGCGACCTCCGCCTGCATGGCATGGCACCAGCGCTGGCATCCGATTCCCCTCTGAAACAGGAACACATAAACAACACCCAAGTAATGGCATGCATTTATGATGATGTCTCTAGTCCTCCCTCCTTGGGGTGCTAGGGATGGCAAATGGAGAGATCCTGGCTGGCACATGCAATTAATCCTGCCCTTCTTTGAGTGGGTGCTAGGGAGGGATGGCAATGGAGATGAGATTCTTGCTGGCATGTGCAAATCCTGCCCTTCTTTGGGTGCTGGGGCGGGGGGAGACCCTGGCTGTCACGTGCAAATCCTGCCCTTCTTTGGGTGCTGGGGGATGGTAGGGATTGCAACTAAAAAGGCCCTGGCTGGCACATGCAAATCCTGCCCTTCTCGGGGTGCTTGGGATGGCAATGGAGATGAGACCTTTGCTGGCACGTGAAAATCCTGCCCTTCTTTGAGTGTTGGGGAGGGATGGCAATGGGGAGACTATGGCTGGCTGGCACGTGTAAATCCTACCCTTCTTTGGGTGCTGCGGAGGGATGAGATCCTGGTTGGCACATACAAATCCTGCCCTTCTTTGGGTGCTGCAGAGGGGGAGTATTTGGGGGTGGTGCTCAGAATGGGGGAAGAAAAGGGAAGGTTCAGATCATAGATGTATGCCATGGATTATTTATCTACTCTCCTTGAGTTCATGCACTTGTTTCCACTCCTGTTCCCTGAGTTCATTTTGGTGTGTCTTGGGGGCCAAATCCAGGACCCCATGCACTGCCCACCCGCCGCTGCCTCCATCCATCCCTCACGGAGTGCAGAGGCACCGTGGTCGGTTTGAAAACGGCCTCTATGACAGTTTAGTTTTTAAATTCCCTATGCAAGTACTACAAAACTTCTTTTAGTCTGCATAACCGTGATCCTATAAGATCTGGTTGTCTTCAGTCATATAATATGTATCTAATGGAGTCTGTCTGCTTGTTCATGTAAAACTAACTCTCTTTTGTCTATTTTAAAAAAAATTTATCCTCAAGAAGTCTCTTGAAATTCAGTTTTGAGATTATTTTCCCATGTGGTGTACTTGCCAGGGTTTGACTAAACCATATACCAGCAGTTCCCCAGCCAACATTTGTTTTCCATGTATATAGGGACTCTACAGAACGGTTCTTTAATGTGCCTTCCTAGGACAAAGCCTCAGTTGTTGCTCTGTACAGATGAACTGGACATTTAACTGCCTCATTTCTTTTCTACTAGAACTGGATTAGTGAGGGGACATTTGTTCAGGCCCCAATCCTTGGGCTTGCTGGGATGTTTATTCAAGATGTTCATATTTAGAAACCAATGAATATCAAGCTGAGCTCTCTGTGCTAAGCCTTTCTCTGAGGCCAGCCATGGTGACCTGCAGTGAGTTGCAAAGAATAGTTAGATGCTCTTCTCCTCTACAAAAGAAAGAAAGAAAGAAAGAAAGAAGTGGAGGATAGGTGGGAGGAATTTCCCAAAGCACCAGGAATTCTTTGGACTTAGTGAATTTTGGATTAGTGAAATTTGGAACCCATACATGTTTAAAGTCAATTCACTAGTGAACAGATGATGTGTCTGTGAATGAATAGCTGCACTCATTCATTTCTTTAGTTGCATCAGGGCAAATCGTGTAGCGAAGGAAAGTGAGGCCATGTTCTACTACTGGGGGGAGGGGAAAGGTCTGTACCACTTGTCTTGTATTTGTTCTAAAATGTTTGTAATTCTGCTCTTCCACAAGCCATGACAACTAGGATGAATGTAATCTGTCTCTTTTGTTTTCTAGCATCCATTCAGGGGAGGCCCCAGAACAAGGGGGATGGAGCGGGTGGGAGGACCAGAGTATAAGGTATAAATAATAAAATTTAATTACCAAAGAACTAAAATGAATGTTTTCCCACTATCAAAATAGTTCTTAGTGTAGATTAGTGTGGTGCTAATTCTGATAGCTTGCAATTAAAATAAATAAATACATAAAACAAAACTTCTCCAGTTATCCACAGGGCCTTGTTCTTTGGTAAGGTCTATTTATCATGACTGAATTAAAATGAGGAATGTGTCTTACACTCGGCATTTGATAAGATGTGTCCCTCTGTTGGGAAAGTTTCAATTTTTTGGTGCCTGGGAAAGCTGTTTTTAAATTACAAAAAAGTTTGAATCATTGCACCGAGTCACTGGCCCCTCTGCGAGGGCTTTCTCTCTCTTCTTAAGAACAGAGCACGCACAGAGCCAGATGGTTCCCGTCTGCTGGCTTTATTCAATGCACTTCCTCCCACAGACGGGAGCCCTTTTGCCCTCCTTCCAGCCTCCTCCCCCCTTTCAACCATCCACCACTGGGCCTTTCTGTTCTGTGGCTGGAAATAATCTTTTATTGCCCAGTTGTTCGGAAGTGACCTTTTGCCCTTGATTAGATAGCACCAGGCTCTATCACCGGATTGCTTTTGAGTTGGCAGTTGCTTTTTTGTGTTCGCTGATCCGGTGTCAGGAAGAACAGTGCAAGGCTTTGCAAAATTTTAGTACAGCTAAAGCCTCATGTGGAGGCTAGTGGTGGGGAGGAATAGTGTTTTACAGGGAGATGTTTTGCAGGCCATGTTTAATTGTGAAAAACATATTCGTTAATATACTGCAAATTGTGTACATTTATATCCATCTATGTATACTTACAAATGGCCTTTCACAGTTTCCTGAGCAGCTAGATGTTACAACCAAAACTAATGAAGAGAAAAAAGAGAAGTGTTTCACTTCACAGTAGAGCTATGCATGCAAATGCAGGTATGTTAAGCTTTAAAATGTTGTGAATGCCTCTGCCAGACTTGGAGAAAAAAAGGTTGCTCCAACTGGTATTAGAGTTCTATTCCCAGTTTCCTCATTACCTGGATTGGCAAAGACTGAGAGAAAAGTGAGGGGGTAGCTATGGTCAGGGCAAGGTGCTGAGGTTGAAGGAAAACTGGCATTGTTTATTTTGCAACACAGCATACCTTTCCAGCCTTTTTAGGAAAGATTTGGCTGGGCTCTGAAAAAGGAGTCTATCCCCTCATCCTCCACCAGAAAGAGTTTGCCTCGAAGACAGGCAGGGCCTCGTTGGGAAATCCTATAAGGTATAAAAGAGATAAAGAGGTTCTATACAAATACTCTTGAAAACCTATAGAATTGAATAGGGAATTACAGTCTTCCTATATACTGTGGTTTTAAAAAACATTTCTAAGGATTCTGTAGGCAGGATATAATTTTTCTACTAAAATCAATAGGATGGTTCCAAAATGTATACAAAAGATCTGATTTCCTACTTTAAAATATAGGCTTTTCCCTAAGAGAGAGATATGAAGGGCTAAAAGGATAAAAACAAAACTAATAATCTTGGACTGTACTGGAGACAAAAGAAAAAAAGACTATTATATCACAGGTCATTCATTGACGGAAATACTGTTGTATGAAGTGGGTTTGCAAACTATAGCCAGTATAGCTTAATTGACAACAGCCTGGTACAGTAAAAAATATATCTGGATTCATTGTTTTAGAATTTAAAGGAGAGAGAGAATTTTTGAGCCAGCCTATAGAACTTTCTAGCAGGGGTAAAAATCCCCAGTAGCATTCTAGGGGAACCTCTATTGAGCCTTAGCTGTACCCCATACCGTAGAAGCATATGTTTCTGAACTGAATAATTCCAACACTTTTGACAAACATTGACAAAAAGTTGTCTGAAAATTTCAAAAACAAGAAAAAATTTCTCAGGAATTGTCTGAGCAGTCCTTCCTAAGATGTGACAAATAGAAGAGCACCAAGAGGTGAGAGGGAAAACACAGGGAGGAGAATAGAATACCGTTGAGATAGTAATGAGAAGACAAGGCTTCATACGCTTTTTTTTCGTTGTGTGTGAGACACAGTGGGGTTTTTAAGTTAACACATGAAAGAGGAGGCCCTGGAGCCTCTGGTTGCTCCGTGCCCCCCCTCCCCCGGCCACCACCAGTGGACTGCACACAGGACCACAACTAACAGGCAGGCATTTCTCCCTGCTTCAGTCTGCCTGTACTCCTCTCCTCCTGCACCACAGAGTTGTGGTTTCCAGCCCCGCTTTAAACTCAGATCTGACATTTAGATCTGATCGGTTTGTCAGATCTGAGTTTAAAGCGGGGCTGGAACGCAAAGTGCCTCACTCACACGCAACAGCGATCTGGGGATCATCCGGGGCTGATTATACAGTTTCCGGGGCCCTGCAGACATTGGAATTTAGAAGAGTTACGTGTGAGTTCACTCCTAGACTCTGGGCCAGAGCCATTCTGACTGGGGGCTGTACAGCCCAAGGCGCTGTCATCTCTGCCTGGCTCGCACTGGCAGTGTCCAGGACACAGGGAAACTGGTGGCTCTGGCTAGGCAGAGCTGCACCCAGCGGGTGCCCTGCAGGCCGAAATCCCTTGTCCCCAGGGGGTGGCATGTCCCAACTCAGCACATGGGCAGAAGTGGCTCCCATGCCACATGCTATGCACCCGGGCTCACCACTGCTGCTGCCCAAGGGAAGGAAGGAGGGAGGGAGGTACCACTCTGGGCTAGGCTAGGCTTGGCTTGGCTTGGCTTGGCTTGACTCGGCCTGGTATCTGCCACCCCTGAGGAAAGGGTGACCTCCCTTGGTTCCTCCTTCCCTCCCTGACAGCGGCAGCTTTTCCCAGCCATACCATCAGCTGACAGGCAGCTGGAGGGGTCTGCTCACTCCCAGACCGTGCCATCAGCTGACAGGTGGCTGGGTGTGTGTGTGTGTCTTCTTACTCTCAACTCACACCATCATCTCGTCTCGAGCCGACTTTGGTTGGGAGAGTGCGGGGTATAAATTAAAGATGAAAGGAAAAAAAAATCATCTGACAGGCGGGTGGGGGTGGTTGATTCCTCCCAGCCTGCACCATTAGCTGACAAGTGGCTGGCAGCTGCTGCTCCTGGGTCCAGTCCTTGCCGACACTGTGGCCATGTCCATGATGCTGGTGGACTTAGCCATGCACAAGAGCCGCGCGGGACCTAACGGATGGGACGGCACACATTCGCTCAGCTGGGCCAGCCTTAGCCCATGCTGCATCCACCACCTTTTCAGGATGATGTGTTGAGAAGCAGCCAGCCACCTACCCTATGGCAGAAGTGGGCAAACATCTGGCAGCCACCTAGCAGACGGGCAGGTGAATCATGGGGTAATGTGGGCTACTACCTTGTTTGTTTTCACCCTATGTCTTTACTGCCTCGCTCCAGTTTAATACAATCGATGTTGATTGTCAACTAATGAGAAAAAGCCACTGAGTAAAGATAGTGCTTGCATGCCAGGAAGATTTGCTTGAAAGATTATAGACGTTGCACTAAACCATCTGCGCAAAAGTTGGCAGCAGTGCAAAAAAGCAAAGGTTTTGACATATGCATGGCATACAGATAGACAGAAATTATTCTATCCTAAAAGGTACTAGCACAGTAAGATATGAATTAGTATACTCCATTACTCTGTGCAGTTCTTTGTGTATTATAAACTTGTTCAGACTGGACTGGAATAGCAAATAGCAAGGGCTCATTCTGGTTCTAAGTTATGAAGAAAATTTAGTCAGACTTGGCTTTAACTACATAAGAATGAAAAAAGCAAAGACCTGTTCTGCAAATCTAAATGTGATGATCACTAGGGGAAATCTAGTTTGCTATGATGCCTAAAATATGAAGGAATGGGAGAGAAGCCAGGGGAATTTCATTTGTCTTCAGTGTTCGCGCCCTCTAAGGGGGAAAGGATTTGATAACAAATCCGCTCCTCTGTCCCCGTTCTCGTCCTCCGAAGCCTCCCCTGCTCCCCTAACGGCCTTTGTCCCTTCTCCCTAGCTGCTCCCCATGCCTGGAACTCCCACCCTGCCCACATCTGCCTCGCTCCCTCCCTTCGTACCCTCAAATCCCTCCTCAAGACCCACCTCTTCTGCTCTGCTCTGCCCTCCCCGACTCCTCACTCCCCTCTCCTGCTGATACCCTCCATCCAGTACATTCTGTTACCTGAGGTCTGTGTACTCATATCCTCACCACATGAACCAACCAGCCATCATTCTCGATATAACCAAGTCAAGCACATGCACCTGAGACCTTGCATCTTCGTGAATGTTACACCCCTTATCTCTCCCACTGTTCCCCTTCCTTCATCTCCCCCTCATCTCTCAGATTGTAAACCGCCCGTGTCCGTTCCATTACTTTGTAAAGCGCCAAGTACATTGCTTGCGCTATATAAATGTTTGCTAATAATATAATAATAATAACATCAGTAAGCTGTTTGACAGTTAAACTTGGTTTGAAAAGAAAATGAAAAGGACTGAAGGTTAATGGCTATTATTCTGTAAGAAATTCATGGGAAAGCAAAGTATGGTTTGACTGGACAAAAGGGGTAAAGTCAGGGATCATGGAACTGAAAGGAAATGAACACCTGGGGAAAAGAAAAGGAGTACAGTTAAACAGCCAGCTATTACAATGGGCAAAATTCTATTATTGCATGTTGACCTGGATATTAACTTGGTTCTTAATTTTTGGATATTGAACATGATATGTTATTAACCTATGGGTGGGAAGTTTCATCAAATAGCCTGATATAGTACATATTTTCTGGTTCTATATTCTGTAGGTAGGCTATATGGATCTTGCACTCTCTCCTTATTTGTAGTCATATATTTGGCTTTGGTTTTATGAGTTTGTGTTGTTTATGTGTGCGCATGATTTCTATGTTCTCTATGTGTTGGGCTCCCAGACTGCATCACCTGCAGGAACCTGTGAGGCCAGGTACATGTTCCAGTTTTACTAAATGGCAATGGTAGATGTGGATGGCACCCAGCAATGGTAGGTCACTCCACAAGAAGGAACTCAGTCCTAGACTTTCTGCTGTTGCAGATCCTCCCAGTCTTGTACCACCTGTTCCAGCGCTCCTGGTAGGAGCAATCACTTTTGATATGGTATGTAAGTGATTTTATTTATTTATTTATTTGCAACATTTATATCCTGCCTCTCCTGCCTAAGTAGCTCGAGGCAGCTTACACAAATTAAAATATTTTAAAATATATATAAAATACATAAAACGGAGGCATAAAAGAAAATAAAAACCCCATCCTCCCCACTCACCCCCACCCCCTTCACCCACCTCCCTCACCAAAGGCCTGGCGGAACAGCCAGGTCTTGCACTGTCACCGAAATGAAGCAAGGACCGGGGCCACCCAGGCCTCCACTGGAAGTGAGTTCCACAACCTGGACGCCACCACCGAGAAAACCCTCTCCATTGTAGCCCTGGGGGACACCAAGAAGGGCACCCCTAGCAGACCGCAGGGGTCGATCCAGGGCACGGAGAGTGAGGCAGTCGCGCAGAGGGGTGGGGCCCATGCCGTATAGGGCTTTATAGGTAAGCACCAACACTATGAATCGGGCTCAGAAGACTATAGGCAGCCAGTGCAGAGCTCGGAGATCTGGTGTAATGTGCTCACGGCGACCCATCAGTGTAAGGAGACGGGCTGCTGCATTTTGAAAATTTTACCTTAAATCTACTTGAGTGTATGAAAAACAGCTGATTTTACTGTGATCACCTTTACTCTGGGACTACCCTTGCAAATTGTTTGCCTTTTTCCTTAGTAATTGTCCTTGATTCGATTGTAAGCTCTCAGGCAGGGACCGTGTCTATCTTATTTTTTGTAAAGCGCCAGGTACATTGCTGGCGTTATATAAATGCTTATAATAATAGTAATAATTAATCATCATCATCATAATTAATAATTAATAATGTGCTTGGGATGGTTCCTTTTTAAGAGTCCTGGGATAGGAGTTGTACAGGAAAATTCCCAGCAACAAATAACTTCTATTTCCTTTTATGTGCTAAATCTTTTACATGGCCTAATGATTAGTAGGAGCCAGCATGAGTTTGTCAAGAACAAGTCATGCCACGTTAATCTTATTTCCCTTTTTGACCAAGTTTAGTAGATCATGGGAATGCCGTTGATGTAGTATACCTTGATTTCAGCAAAGCATTTGACAGCATCCCACATGGTATCCTTCTTGACAAGCTGGTTAAATATGGGCTAAATGATACTACCATTTGGTGGATTTACAGCTGGTTGAAGAACCGCACCCAAAGAGAACTCATAAATGGTTTCCCATCTGTCTGGAGGGAGGTATTGAGTGGGGTGCCTGAGAGCTTGGTCCTAGGCCTTGTACTGCTCAATATCTTTATTAATGACTTGGATGAAGGAGTAGAGGGGCTGCTTATCAAATTGGCAGATGACACAAAACTGGGAGGGATAGCTAACACTTTAGAAGACATAAACAAGATTCAAATTGATCTCACATTAGGGAAAGCTGAGCCAAAACTAAAAATGAAATTCAACAGAGATAAATGTAAATTTCTGCATTTAGATAAGAAAAATCAAATTCACATGTATAGGATGGGTGATACCTGACTTGCCAGCAGTATATGTGAAAAGAATCTAGGGGCTTTGGTTGATCACAAGCTGAACATAAGTCAGCAATGTGATGCAGCTGCTAAAAAGGCTAATGCAATTTTGGGCTGAATTAACAGAAGCATAGTGTCCAGGTCACAAGAAATATTAGTCTTGCTGTATTCTGTGCTGGTCAGATCTCATCTAGAGTACTGTGTCCAGTTCTGGGCACCTCATTTTAAGAAGGTCTTTGACAAATTGGAATGGGTTCAGAGGAGAGCGACAAAGATGGTCAGAGGTCTGGAAACCAAGGGTAATTTCAGACGTTCTGGGCCTCCAGGCCTAACACGCTAAAGCCTGGACCCTGGTCAGTGATAAAACCAGTCATCCTTTAGACTTTCATCACGTTAGGGAATCTCGGTGGGGGCCGTGCATCGCAAGGTGCATGGCCCCTTCCCCCACGCTCCCCTCGGTCGCCCGACCTCGGCAAGACAGGCAGGCGCAGCAGTCAATGCGGCCGCTGTGCTCGATCTCATACCACAGTTGGGGCCACAGTCTGTGATGGGCCAAGGTAACATGTTACTTTTGGCCCATCACGGATTGTGGTCAAGCTAACCACAGTTCTGGGGATGGGGCCGGCCTCAACCCCAGAACCATGTTTAGCTTTGACCCCCATCAGAAATTCACTGTGGTCAACATCTGGTGGGGCTCAAACAGACGTGCATGGGATTATAGCCACCATCCTGAATCCACTGTGATTCAGGGTGGTTGACTGTGATCTCGTCATGTCTGAAATTACCCCAACTCCTATGAGGAAAGGTTGAAGGAGCTGTGTATGTTTAGCCTGGAAAAGAGAAGACTAAGGGGAGACGTGATAGCCATCTTCAAATATCTGAAGGGCTGTCACACAGAAGATGAAGCAGACTAGTTCTCTGTTGCTTCTGAGGGAAAGGACTAGAACCAATGGGCTCAAATTACAAGAAAGAAGATTTCAGCTAAACATTAGGAAGAACTTATACAGATGCTTATAATAATAATAATAATAATAATAATAATAAATTAATTAATAACTTCCTAATGGTAAGTGCTGTTCAACAGTGGAACAGATTGCCTAGGGAGGTGGTGGGCTCTCCTTTGCTGGAGGTTTTCAAACAGGCTTGGACGGCCATCTGTCAGGGATGCTGTAGCTGTGGATTTCCTGCACTGAGCAGGGGGTTGGACTGGATGACCTCTGAAATACCTTCCAACTCTAAGATTCTATTATTCTTTTTTTATATTCAGTAAACCCATAAGAGGACAAACATAACTGAAAACAGTGGAAGACACTGTCCTTAAAGGTAAATGATGACTTTTATAAAATGGAAAAATGTATCCAGATTCAATCAGCTTACCCAGTTTATTACTCATCAGCAGCTACCATAGCCCACAATGTGTAACTTATGCCTGTTTCCGACCACCAACATTCTAGGGTCATTAGGCAGTAATATAGAATGACATTTGTCTGTTTTCAGTCTGTGTTAGCTATTTGTGCACATTTCCAGGGTTATCTTTAGATAGTGACAACTTTTTACCTACTAAGTACACTTCTGAAAACTCAGCCCAAGATATAAGCAAGAATGGCTCACCTTCTGCTTTATGGCACTGACAAACTTTTTCCTGTCCTTGAAGTTGCCTCTGGCAGACATTTTCCTTTCACTAATACGTTTGAGATCAATAATTTCTGCATTGACGTACAGGTCAAGGTCTCTGTCAGTCACAACCTATTCAACAACAAAGTTAGGAATTTTGAAATATTAACACGCTCTCTTTTTAAAAATATTTTTCAGCATTCATCTGAACACTTCTGAAGGTGCCTTGGATGACTTCAGCATGCTTTTGCTCATATTTTCACTGTTTTTGTAAATAAAACATGTTTGAATAAAATATGCTGATGAAAAATACAATATAAATTATTTTTAAAGTGTGTGTGTGTAAAAAATAAAAAATAAAAATACAAATCTGAACATGCTGAAATGAATTTGGTAATTTAAAAATATATGCAGATACATAAAAATGGCATTTTCCATATTTCTTACATGGCCTTTTCCATGATGCTTGGTCATAAAATAATGCATTTCTTTTCCCTTCTGGTTTCTTTTTTTTATTGTCATCAAAGAACTTCACAGTCAGTGGGACTAGTCATATGCATTAAACCATGTATGTGTGCTGTAAGTACTTGCAGGATTAGGTCCTTTCCCAAACAGCTTAAATTCCACCATCAATAATCAATTTTAGATTTACTTGTCACGTTAAGCCTTGGAAATGGGGGGGGAAACCATGAAAAATGTAGCCATTTTGGGCAGATGACCAATTACTTGAATAACATTGTGTCGCTTTAAGGTAGAACATAAGTATTTTGCTAAAATGTGAAATATGTGATGTTATCTCCTCTGCCTTGACATCATTGAAAAGTTGAGTAGCTAGGACAGTTGTCATTAAATAAAATCTAGGGTAAAAAACCTCTTTTCTCAGTTAAACTCAATGTAAGGCCCTTTTCGAACAGGCCGGCAGTGTGGGGGGGATGGGTGGGTGGGTGGGCGGTGCATGGGGGTGCGTTCTCCCGCCACCCACCTCCACCCATCTCCACACATGGAGCATTGGGCATTGGCGCCCGTTGGTGGGTGAAGCATGGGAGCACACACGCATCCCCATCCACTGCCCGCGGCATTCCCACAGGTGCCCACCCATCCCTCCCGCACCCGCCGCGGCATTCGCATGGGCACCCCACGCACACGGGGGGGGGGGGAGGGGAACGTGTCTGTGTGAAAATGGCCTAAGTCTAAAAAAACCACTAAAATCAAGGAGA
>QEPC01004817.1:2804076-2854929 GCA_003113815.1 Sphenodon punctatus | reverse complement strand
CCTTTCCCAATGCCTGCTAGTCGTTCCCCATATACTTACTGTCTGCCCTCCTCTGCAGACTGCTGCAACCAACCTGATTGTAACCAAGCCAAGCACACGCACCTGAGACTTCGCATCCACCTGAATGTTTGTTTGTCTTCTCCCCTGTCTCTCCCACTGTCCCCTCTCCCTGTCTCCCCCTCCTTGTCTTTTAGATTGTAAGCCACAGGTAGGGACCGCGTCTATTTCTATGTTCTGTACAGTGCCAGGCACATGCCTGGCGCTATATAAATGTTTATAATAATAATAATAATAATAATAATAATTATTAGAACATAAGAACATAAGTGTCATACTGGGTCAGACCAGCAGTCCATCTAGCCCAGCATCCTGTCTCTGACAGCGGCCAGTTCCAAAAGTACATATACAGGTCATGGAAGTGTGACCCATCACACATGCTAACTACTCATTGACCAGAAGCCAGGGGTTTAAGTCCCAACTAGTAGGCATTTATGGCTCTACCCTCTAAGAATGTATCTAGTTTCCGTTTGAAGCTAGTTATGTTGCTGGCTTTCTCAGCCTCTTTTGGGAATGAAAAATAAAATAAAAAAAAATTCCACAACGGTATTGTCTGCTGTGTGAAAAAGTACTTCCTTTTGTTTGTTTGTTTTAAATTGGCTGCCATTTAACTTCAGAGACTGTCCCCTTGTTTTCTTATTGTGGGAAAGGGCAAACGAGTTCCCTATTTACTTTCTCCATGCCACTCATGATTTTATAAACTTCTATCATATCCCCCCTTAATCGCCTCTTCTCCAAGTTAAGCAGCCCTGTTGAGCCTCTCGTCATATACAATTCAAGAAGAGAGAGGAGAGAGCAGTTGGTGCAGGGAGGATCTTCTCCTCTTGCAGCTGCCTGATCACGTGGGCATTGCTGCAAGAGGAGAGCACGACTGAAAGGGAGGGGCGGCGGGGGGGACAGCCAGGAAAGAAGCCTTCTCTGGCTATGATCCCCCCTTTTCATCAGAGCCAGGGTTGGGGAGATGGAAAATTCAGAACGGTGCCACCTGTAGCAGCTACCACCAGCACATGAAATACAGGCAGGGGCTGCCTGTTTAATAGCTCTATGTGCTAAAATATGAGCTGAATGGACTGAAAATGGACTCCAGCAGCAGCAGGCGATTTCTCTCCTTTATGAACACCCCAAGATTCTTCTCCCGAGTGGTTACACCCGGATTAGGACCTAATATTGTGTATATATAGTGAGGATTATTTTTCCCTATCTACATAACATCTTTCACTTATGAACATTGAATTTCTTTTGCCATTTTAAGGCCCATTCACCTAGTTGTGCAAGATCCTGCTGTAGTTCCTCAGAGTGCCTGGGTCTTCGCTACCTTGAATAAATTTGGTTCATCTGTAAATTTAGCCATCTCTCTCTTTATCCCCTTTTCCAGATCATTAATGAATGTTAAACAATACTGGTCCCAGTACTGATCCTTGAGGCACTCCTCTGTTTACCTCTCTCCAACTTGAAAATGACCATTTATTCCTACCCTTTGTTTCCTATTTTTTAACCAGCTAACCAATCCAAGACAGGACTCTTCCTCTTGTTCCATGACTACTTAGTTTGCTCAAAAGTCTCTGGTGAGGGACCTTGTCAAATGCTTTTTGAAAATCCAGACATACCATGTCAGCTGGATGACCCCTCTGTACATCCTTGTTGACATTATCATAAAAATCGAATAGTTTATTTTATTTATATAGCACAAGCAATGCATGGGGCACTGTACAATCAATAGGTCCCCAAGGGGCTTACAGTCTAAGAAAGACAATTATGAAGAAACCTGGCTGAAGTTTCTGACCCCTTTAGCTTTTTCCCTCTCAAAACGTCAGTCAAAACATAGGTTGTACACTTTCTTCTTCAGTAATAGCAATGTCCAAAAGGAAAAAAATTGTAGCAGGGATCTTACGAGATAGGTAACAATTTAGAAATATGTTGCATTCATCACAGTTCTTGGGTACTGGTAGGCATGGTTTACTGCTTCTGTTAAGGCTTATCAGTTTGGGGGAAAGTTTTCTCTTAGCACATTATTTGTTGTTTTCATTAGAAAAAAAACATTCTCCCTAATTTAAATGGAATTGCTTCAAAATACTGACTTTTTTGTGTCTGAAGGAATTTGTTAACTGAAAATTCATGCCGCTGTTTTCATAGACTAGAAAAGTTGAACCATCTATGGCCCTTTTCACACGAGACACCCTCACCCATGTGAAAGCCACAGGGGATGGATGGGGGTACGTGCATGCTCCCGCGCTACATCCACTTCCACCCATCACCCACACATGGAGCAATGGACTCCAATGCTCCATGGGTGAATTAATAGGAAAAGGAATGAGTGTTGATCCCTCTATGGCAATTCTATTTAACTTGAATATGCTCCGTCCTCATTACAAACAAGAACTAGATCTTCTGAGTCCTTGGTCAGCTAAATGAATAACAATCCAATTTAAATGAATAATAGATCAAGGGGAAGAATGTAGCTTTTAATAACGTGGTGTCTCTTGGCTGGCTAACATTTCTATGAAGTCAGCCATTTATATTATTGCCTTCATGAGATTTACATAAATTAATCATCACATTTTATTTCCTCCCTTTTACATATGTATGGCTATTAGAGATTTATTTATTTATTTATTTATTTATATCCCGCATGCCCCTGCACATTGGCAGCTTGGAGCGGCGCAAACATAAAAACAACAATAAAACCATCTAAAATAACAATACATAAAATATACATCATAAAATTATTATTTTTTGCAGCAGCTAAGGCAAAGTAAAACCCCTACCCCCACCCTCCCTACCCCCTTTCCCGAAGGCCCGGCAGAACAACTAGGTCTTACAACATCTACGGAAAGAGGGGAGGTCCGGGGGCAGACAGGCCTCCAACGGGAGGAAGTTCCACAGCTGAGGTGCGGCCACCGAGAACACCCTCTCTGCCATCACCACCCAGCATACCTGGGAGACTTCAAGTCAGGTGCCCCCGACTGACCGCAAGGGCCGCAAAATGACCTGGGGCCTGAGGTGGTCTTGCAGGTAAGCAGGTCCCAAGCCGTTTAGGGCTTTATAGGCCATAACCAACACCTTGAATTGGGCCCAGAAGACAATAGGCAGCCAGTGCAGAGTATGGAGCACAGGTGCAATGTGCTTGCAGTGGCCTGTCCCTGTTAGAAGACGAGCCGCCACATTCTGCATCAGCTGCAACCTCCAGACTGTCATCAAGGGTAGCCCCACGTAGAGCGCATTACAATAGCCCAGTCGAGAGATAACGAAAGCATGGATGATAGTGGCCAGATCCGAGCCTGAGACATACGGCCGCAACCGTCGCACCAGATGTAACCGTCCCCTCGCCACAGCTTCCACCTGACAATCCAGGAGGAGCTGCAGGTCGAGGAGCACCTCCAGACTACGAACCTGAGTGGCTGTGGAGGGGGGGCAGACACTGCCAATGATGGGAGCCACCACCCCCTCAGCCCAGTACCCACCAACATCACCTCTATCTTGTCCGGATTCAGCCTCAGACAGCTCATCCTCATCCAGTCCCCCACAGCTGCCAGGCACCGGGTAAGCACCAAGACTGTCGGGCCTGGGTCTTCAGAAAACGAGAGGTAGAGTTGTGTATCATCAGCATACTGATGACATCGCACACCGAACCCTCTCATGACCTCACCTAAAGGTTGCATATACACGTTGAACAGGAGAGGGGACAAAATAGAACCCTGCGGGATTCCACACGTGAGATTCCGGGGAGGTGACAAACATTCCCCAAGAACCACCCGCTGAGTTCTCCCTGCCAGGAAAGAGCGGAACCATTCAAGAACAATTCCACTCACCCTTGCCCGGTCCCGCAGCCTTGCCATCAACATCTCATGATCAATGGTATCAAACGCTGCCGACAGATCCAGTAAGATCAATATTGAGGATCTGCCCTGATCCAATTCACGGCATAGGTCATCGACCAAGGTCACAAGTGCAGTCTTCATGACAAACCCACGGCGAAAACCAGACTGCAAGGAATCAAGAAAACTGAACCAGTCCAGATGCCCCTGTAACTGCCGGGCCACCACCTGTTCAATAACCTTCCCTAAAAAGGGAACGTTAGAGACTGGCCGATAGCTGGCCAGGGAGTAAACGTCCAAAGATGGCTTCTTGAGCAGAGGCTGCACCACCGCCTCTTTGAGATGGCTTGGTACCCTGTCCTCTCTAAGGGAGACATTGACCACCCCTGCCAGCAATGGCCCTAGTGTCTCCCGGCTGGTCTTCACTAGCCAGGAAGGGCACGGATCTAATTTACAACAGGTGGTCCGAACGGTCCCAAGGACCTCCGTCACGTCAGCGGATGATACCCTCTGAAACTGATCCCACAACAACAGACGTGGCAGGGCTTCCCGTACCTCTGATTCATCCACTGTCATAAGTGCAGCATCGAGGTCATGGTGAATCTGGGCAATTTTATCCTCAAAAAAAGTCACAAACATGTCACAGCGGGCACTGGAGAATTCCAGTTCAAGGTGGAGAGAGGCTGGACTGACCAGCCTCTGCACCACCCGGAAAAGCTCCGCTGGACGTGACTTTGCAGCTGCAATGAGGGCAGCAAAGAACTCTTTCTTTGCTGCCCGTACTGAAACAGCAAAAGCTCTTAAACTAGCTTTATGCTGCAGTTGGTCAGCTTCAGTACGAGTTCGGCACCATCGTCACTCCAGCCGCCATCCATCTTGCTTCATCTGGCGCAGGTCCTCCATGAACCACGGCGACACCCACCGTTGGCTTTCTGAAAGTGGACGCTTGGGAGCCGTTCGGTCGATAGCCTCAGCCAGCAAACTGTTCCAGAAGACTAGTGAGGTCATCGAGTGAACGATCATCAACATCGGAAGGCATTTCCCCATAAACATTCTGGAACCTTTCTGGTTCCATAACTCTCCGGGGGCAGACCCAACGAACCGGTCCTCACCTTTCTGGAGGCAGACATGCGCCAGGAGACTGGTCCGGAGAATGTAAAGATCTGTCCATGACAGGGGTAAAGCTACTACATCCCCCACCACTGGATCCCCCACCTCAAGGCTGGTGCAGAACATCAGGTCAAGGGTATGTCCCCCCTCATGTTTCAGGCCCTTAATCCTCTGAAACAGTCCCATGGTTGTCATGGCATACACGTCCATGAACTCACGCTCTGCTCCCCCTAAATTGGCATCGGTGTGGATATTGAAGTCCCCCAGGACTAAAGTCTTCAGGGATCACAAGACCACCTCTGATACCAATTCTGCTAGAGCATGTAGGGATGCTGCAGTACAGGTATGTGTGTGGTATACCAAAAGCAGCCCTAATCTGTCTCCTGCCAAATTGATCACAAGGTGAACCCTCTCCATGCCCAAGATGGTCTGCACAGGATACCGCCTCACAGACCAAGTGTTCTTAAAAACAACAGCTACACCGTCTCCCCACACCTCTGATCTGGGCTGGTGCTGCACAGAGTACCTGGCTGGAACAAGGTCAGCCAATATCGATCCCGACTCATTGTTCAGCCAGGTCTCTGTAATACATATGAGGTCAGCTGATCGATCCAAGATCAACTCCCAGATCGATGTTGATTTATTACCGACCAACCTCACATTCAACAGCAACAACTCCAGACCAGGGGCTCCTCCGATCTTGATCCCAGCATCACCTGCCTGGGGGCCTGTGCAAGGGATAGGAACTAAGCACCTGTCCCTCCTCACAGTTGTTCTCTGCCTCCCAGAGAGACCATAATTACCCCGGCCCATCACAACCCTAATGGCTGTGGACACCCTCCAAGCTCCCTCCCCCTCCCTGGTGGTTGTCCCACCAGACCGCCGAGGAACCACCCTCCCTCCCCTGCCCGCTTCCCCCCTCCCTTCTCCCCAAATCATATCCCCCTTCTCTCACAGGGAGACCAGAAGCCCCACCCTTATTGTGTCGAACCCCCCTCTCTCACCAGAGGGCCGTACCCAACCCTCCCCAACCCAGTCACCCCTCCTCCCCCACATATGCAGGGGAGGAGTAATGTGCCCCTCCATTCCCCCCCAGCCCCATCAACATCTACCCTAACCAGCCACCCTATCCTGTAGCTAGCCCTTATGTGTGTGGAAAAAAAAAGTCATGATTATCAGGGGTCTATTTGCATTAGAATTTCCCGTGGAAATGTCAAATGTGACCTTTTCCTTGTTTGGGTGGCTAATCCTATTTGAAATTCCTGCCATGCTCCTACAGAGGGTCAGTGCACTTGTGAATCAAACAACTGCACCTGCTGCAACTCCCCACTCCTCTTCTTCCTCCCCCAGTTCTGACTGGGAGATGTGACTGATTGCAAACATAGGGATACTTACTTGGCCTTGGGTGACCAAAATAATAAAATCCATATGTACATTTTTTGTGTAAACCTTTCATTTTGCTTTGAAATGTTTTGGAAGAATAAGGGCAAAAAATTACAATCCAAGAGTAATGTTTTGTAGGCAAGTATATTCAGTAACAGGCAGTTATAGTCATTTAAAAACTTTAAATAAGGCACACACAAAAAGGAAAATATCAGAAAGAAGAAACATCAAGACCAAGAGATTACAGTATGTAGATATATTAGATTGTCTACATTGTATTCAGTGTAAACAGGTGTTAAATGGGCAGCATATCCTTACGCTTACTGCTATTTAAAGACAATGCTAAGATAAACAAAAGCTGTGTTGACAATGCTTGGCTATATTGACAACTTCCCACTATAGGAAACACTAGGGTATTAACAGGAAAACTTGATTTAGGGGTGTAATTTCTCTATTCCTTCATGCACAATAGTTTAAATAGCTTTTTATACTAACAAAAAATGAAAGGACTTGGAAAACGAAAGCTCCTATGACATTTAAGAAGGGAGCTTTTATAACTCTGCTTATCCCCAATTACATTTTATTATCCCACCCGAAAAAATTCTGTTTATTTAAATATTTATACTGGGAGATAACCATTAGAGATTAAGTTCTTCTGCTTGCAGTAACTTGGCTATTATATCAGTGTATGGCTTCTTTTCCAATCAACCCTCAGTCAAACTTTTCTGTCACGCTCCAGCTGTATTTTCAGGGGATACACTGAGCCGGAGTCTGTGATCCCTTTGAAAGGCTCTCTGACACTGAGGCCAACTTCTGAGCTGCACTGGTTTAACACAAAACATGGTCTAATGGTTAAAGACAGGGGAACAGGGAGTCTCGGTATTAGTCCTAGCTCTGTGCTGCCAATTTGCTTCTGCATGAATTTGGGCAAGTGTCAAATCTCTCTGCCTTAGGGTTACATCAGATGCAACACTTGCCACTGGGTCAGGTGGCAAACACACAGCAGCTAGCTTTGTCTCTAAAAAAATTATCAGTCTTTCACTTGTCTGTCACTGGATTGTTGCAGGGGTACACTAGGAGCTGGCAAATTACATTTAGTTGCTGTTGCATTTGGTGGCAGCCTTCAGGCTCTGGTGGAGTAAGGCGGGGGTCTGGCATGGCCGTTGCAAAACCGCACTCCACCACCATTCACCCTAGCAGAACAGACAAGCTCTGGTGGGGTGAAACAGGGCTTTAGCAGAGTAAAGCACTCCCTAGGACCAGTGGAGATGGCGACATGTCACTAGACCCTGCCTCCATCTCTGATGGTTCTGGGGACCGCTGCTACTGCCACAAGCCTCCCCACCCCTTTGTAAATTGTACCAGCTATTGGGTAGCAGCTCAGACATAACGTGCTACCTGATAACTGGTACACTTGTACAAGGAGTTGTCAGCTATGCAATGCCAGCCATGGGGAATGTACTTTCCAGTGATGTCGTCCCTAGTTTCATGCATCTGTACAATTAGGATGCACTCTTAGGAGTGGCTGAATATCATTGGATACAAGCAGTATGTTATATTGAAGCAAGATTTTTGAAAAAATTGGAACTTGCCCAACTCCAACTTACCCAGCATGCTGATCTCTTCTGAAAATTGGGTCATAGGAAGGTGTTGAGTTAAAAAGTCTGACTCTTATCTCTGGGCATTTTCAGACATTACGAGATCACAGTGAACCACGGTCAATGCCCACATGGGGCCAAAGCACCCTGAACGTCTGTTTGGGCCGCCAGATGTTCACCACGGTCGATTCCCACATGGGGTCAATTTCAACTACACTTCCGGGACTCCCCTCCGGACAATCACTGCAAGCGTGGTCAAAGAGATTCCTGGCGGGAACCAACAAAAAGTAACGTCTGGCTGGCAACCAAGGCCCGGAATCCCTGACGGGATTCCGGGCCGTGGTCAAATCGGGCGGGGAGCGTGGGGGGGGGGGGGNGGGGGGGGGGGGGCGTGAGGCTGCACGTTGCACCACGTGGCCACTCTCCTCCCCGATTCTCCGCTGGGATCAGCCGGCACATCTGTTGGACGTGCCAGAGTGATCCCGGCAGGGAATCATTTGAGTGATTCTGAGACAGGGCAAATGACGCTCCGTCTCGTCTGAAATCACCTTCTGTGCCTAATAGGAAGCTGAGTTCTTCTGAAAATCTGGCCTTGTCTTTCAAAACTGGGCCATGAGGTGTTTTAAAATTCTGAACCATAGTATGTACTTTAAAAAATGTAAAATACTTCACTATGAGGGGAGTTTCTTTCTGCTAGAAGAGACACGTTTCTAAGCTCAGAAATATTGAGATTCCAACACTATTATTTTCCACACACTTTTTTGGGGGTACTGATTATACTGAGGGAAGTGGCTTCATGAAAGTTGTGTGGAATCAGCAGTCTTATGCGAACTGAAAAATGTGAATGGTTTTCCACTAGCTGAGTTCTAGTATTCAGAGAGTGTCATTTGTCCACATAAGCAAACTGTTGACAGTCTGTTTCGTTGCCTATCCATCCTGAAGCAACTACAGCAAAGCAGTAAACTCTAGAGATGTGAAGATTTGCCTCTCCTTGCAGACCTCAACACTCTCACCTTCCATTTTGAAGAGGGTGCTCCAGAATCTAATTAAACTAGTCACTTTCTTGTCTTCCACCAACCTTGGGGATGCAAATACAGAGAAGAACATTTTGGCACATTGTTTACATTATGTATTAAAGTGTAACCGTCAGCTCTTTTCCTGAGGAAATGAATTGTACGGACAAATGAAACCTGGTTATCTTAAGCACTCCCCCCAACCCTCAAACAAATAAGAAATGTGCTAAAATGGAAATTGACTCATGTAAGTGATAGCCAGAACCCTTGATACTTACTCTTTTGTGGTGCTGACATAAAATAGTGGGAACAAATTCCTCATGATGCTACAGCAGGGGTGAGGGTGGGTGTCATGAATCAGCCTTACAAAAAGGAAGAAAGTGGTTTTTGAAAACCCAGTGTGCAAAATCAGTTTTCAACACATCTTGGTTAATCACTGGTTACCACTGGAGTCATACTGACAATGTTTCCCCAGCTACTCCTGCTCCCCCTCTCAGACAGGGTGGGGAGTTATTGATGAGTCATACCTTGCTAGCTTGTGCTCATTGCATTACATTATCTTATGTGGGGATTCTCTGTGGTTTTAGTAGGGAGTGTTCCTCACAGTGCAGGAGGTAGGGGTATTATAGTGAGGCATGAGCCCCAACTATAGTTAAGGCAGAGACAGCTATCTGTCTAAAAGCCAGAGTGTTAGAGTAGAACGTCTAACCTCCTAAAGGTAATGCTTTGAAAGTTGGTGTGTAGAATGAGTGGGGATATTATATTAATAGAAAGTGATGTGGATTTTGGTGACAGGCCCCCATGTGGTAGCATCTCAAAGTTAATGGCAGATGGTAAAAAAATTTTAAAAAATTCTTCCAACCTTTTTTGATGGGTTCTAGCTCCCTTGTTTTAGCTCATTTTGAACTGAAAATTGGTGCATAGCATATTTTCCACATCTACAGACAGTCTTTTAGATATGTGGGGCCCTTTGGGGCTTCAAAAGTCAAAACCAGCACCTTGAATTGTGCCTGGAAACTATAGGCAGCCAGCCAGTGCAGACTTCGGAGCACCAGTGTAATGTGTTCCTGGTGGCTTGTCCATTAAATGAGGCGAGCCGCCGCATTTTGCATCAGCTTCCAAATAGTCTTCAAGGGCAGCCCCAAATAGAGTGTATTGCAGTAATCTAGCCTCGAGGTGATGAAAGCATGGATGATGGCAGCCAGATCTGAATCAGAAAGAAAAGACTGCAGCCTACTCACCAGATGGAGCTGGTGAAATGTGCTCCTGGCCACTGCCACAACCTGACAATCCAGACACAGCAAGGGGTCCAGAAGCGCTCCAAGGCTGTGACCTGATGGACCAGAGGGGGCTGGACTCCGTCAATACCAGGAGTCCCAATCATCTCCAGGTCACAAGCCGGCCAACCCTCATCACCTCAGTCTTGTCTGAATTCAGCCTCAGTCGGCTCATCCACATCTAGTCCCCGACGGCAGCCAGGCATTGGATAAGCACCAAGATTGCAGGACCTGCGTCAGATGAAAATGAGAGGTAGAGCTGAGTGCTATCAGCATATTGATGGCACTTCACCCGCAACCTCCAAATGACCTTGTCCAGCAGCCTCATATACACATTAAACAAGAAGGGAGACAGAACAATAACATAAAAATAAAAACAATAACATACATAAACATTAAAAATTCAAAACATTAATTTTTGTAAGGTTAAATGTTTTTGTTACACTCTTTTTCTTTGCACAATAAAAAGACAAAGGTAAAGAACACACATTGGCACGAGTGTGCTGGAAATACCAAGAGAATGAGGTGAGAGTATGGCTGTGCTTGGGGTTCTGGGAGTGGATTAGGACAACAGTGTTTGGGGGTCACGGTGGCTTACCCTTACGGGATGAACTTCTTACTGTCGGGAACTGGAAGAACAATGGGGAATGGATTGCCCATTGTGATGGTTGGTTCTTCTCTCATGCGATCGAGATTGGGCGCTGTCAGAAACAGGATGGACCATTGGTCTGACTCAGTATGGCATTACTTATGTTCTTATGGACCCTGAGTTCTCCATTCTGGGCTGAAGCAGACAGACGTTAGTAAGAGAGTTCCAAATAACAAATCAAAGCTCTTGCAATAATTCTTGGAGAAAGGAGACAATATAGTCAGGGGTGGGGTGGGGGCAAAATATCCTTTGGTGTTGGTTGGACATTCCTTCCATTCCACTTTTATCTTTGCTGTTATATCTAAAATAATTTGATCTGAGGCTCTTAAATTAGTAAAAAATTAAATGATCAAGAAAGTACCACTAACAAGACAATTCTAAACCGTTAAATCAATGGGAATTTTGCCATTGACTTCAGTGGTTGGAGGATTGCCCCCCTTGACTAGTGTTACAATGCGAGCAAGTCAAACACAAGGAAGAATAAAACTGTTGTTACAAGCACAAGGAAATGGCATTATTTCACATGTGGTGGTGTTATGCTTAGACAATTTGTAGTGCTTTGTGGGGCAATTTTTTGTTGTTCCTAAATCTTCACCGGTGCGTGCTAGTGTTGAAAAGGAAATTTAAAGCTGAGTTAACTCAAAGGAGTGAGGCTCTCCAGGTATTGGGGAATTCTCTAGAGGTATAAACCTAGCTTAGTTGGTCCTGCTCTGATTCATAGTGAGCGTTTCAGGGATGCTTAAGTAGAAGTGGGGTTGACTTGGATATTATCAATGTCCATCTGAGTGGCATCCTGGAAGCTTTTATCACCTAATGAGAACAGGAATAAGGGCTCATTTGCACAATATTTGTTTAGAATGGGCAGTGGCACGAACCCACATTCTGAGTATTTTGTGAAATCCTTACCACTTTCTCTGCCCCTTGGTGATCTCCTCCTTGATCTTTGCTAAATGCAATGGGTTTGCTTGCAAGAATCTGACTCTGTCAAGTAGAAATTGTGTGATTCTATTAACTCTGATGGATAATTCCTTTCTGTTGCATCCTATCTCTGAGATCACAGAGGTGTGGCCAGAGATTCCTGGAGTAGGGACTCACTCCTCCAAACTACTTTGAGAACATTGTATGAAGGGATAGCACAAGGGCATTTATCCACACCCATTCCATTGTGGGAAATACCATAGTGAAGCGAGGTGAGGGAATGACCAGGGGAATCTGTAGCTGTGGGAATGTACAGCTACTGAACAAGACAAATAGTAAATACAGGGTGTAAACAAGATGCTACCATGCATGGCCACCCTGGACCCACCCATAAGACCTTCTGTCTGAAGGTGGAGTGGGGAAATGCACGCCCCACAACCACGCAGCCCCCATTCATGGCCACGCATGGAGCACTGCCAAAAATCTGGAATGTGCCATGCAGGGCAAGCTAAAAAGGTCTGTGGCAACTGGCACCCATGAATCCCCTGCCCGTATGAACTACAGCCATGCCAGCAGACCAGTCCACCACTCATAGGCACTGTGGGTGGGGGACACAGCCTTTGCAAGTCACAAGAACTGGCCGCAAGCACTAGGGACCTGGGTTCCCCCAGCACTCACACCAGGATATGTCAATTTAAAAGACCATCCCAGCACACTTCCTCCTCCCCCATGGTCCATGGCAGGGGGAGTGCGCTGTGGCAGCTGCAGTAACCATACTGTTAGAATCCCTCCCCACGCACTCCACTTTGGCACAGCTCCTCTCCCCCCCCCCCCAGCCTTCCTTGTTTAAAAACACATACACATTGAGGAATGTGTTGAGTCTGGAAGGGGGAAAGAGTGTTGTATGAGTAGGCACTAAGTCTAAAATAAGTTGTGGTAGACAGTGGGGGCCAGACAGCTCTTGGCCAGGATGAGGCACAGGTAGTATTGACTGCCAGTTCCACCAGGTCTACACCAGTGGCATTTGGCTAAGCTCAAAGATAAAGCTTATAAAAGTTTCAAATGATTTTGCAAACACTATCTAGTCCTTGTCAATGTCTTGCAAGGCCAATGAGTTTTTTGAATTATTAGTCATTATTTGTGGTGGTGTTGATCAATCAGGAAGTAGTGCCTTATTTCATGTCATAACACATGGAATAAAAAAGATAGCCTCTGTCCCAGAATGCTAAGGATTGTATTGCATAACCCTATTCCCATTTTACAGATGGGCAAACAGAGAAAGATTAAGGCCACAGGAAAAAAGTGCTAGAGCTCTGATTAGAGCCCAAGTGCTTTCATTTTCCAGGCCCTTCCTCCAACAATCACACCAAATTACTATTCATCAAAATGCTTAAATGCAAGCAAAACTTTAACCATGTGAATTGTCCCCTTGATTTCAATGGGAGTATTCAAGCGATTAAATTCACATATGTGCTTAGGTGCCTTGCTAAATCAGGCCTATGATGATCCTGAGAGTTCTTTCTTTTCAGGATAATGAACACACACACACGCTTTCAGGCTCGAGACCCCAAATTTCCAGAAACACAAAATATTTGACAAGCGCCACAAAGCACCGGATAAAATAAACATTAGTTTGCTTGACAAGTAGGGTATTTTAAAAAAAGTTTCTGTATTATTTTCTATTACAGTGATTCCAAACATATGTGGTTATAAGCTTATCAGATTTCAAAAATGAACTTTATATAAAAATCACACTGGGCCCCTCAGCTGTGTTTTCCTCCATTATTTATAGACAAATTGAAAACAAATGTCCCTTTAAAAAAAAAAGCAAAAAAAAAAAAGCACAATGAACTGGAACCAGCTGCTAGAATGTGCCTTTTGCCCCAGAATTCATCTGCAATGCAAACCTGTAGCAAAGCAAAGGTTCCCTTTTATCTGAAGCATTTAATGGTGGCTTCAGTGACAATTCAAGGGGAAGTTAAGGGGAAAGTGTCTATGATGATTGCAGCAATATGCAAATGATAGTCTATAAAAAGTGGGGAGAAAGCTGAAAGCTGACTAAGCTCACCATAAAACATAGAGGACAAAGATTATCTACAAATCTTAAGTGACCTTTCCCATTAAATTTAACTTTTTCAAGAGATTTTGGGCTTGTTTTTGTAACTCTTACTTGAAGTCAATGGACTTAACTACTCACAGAGTAAGATATTCTACAGGATCAGACCTATTGCAAGCACAATTCTATAAAAAACGTACCCTGTGTTATAGTTATTTTCATAATGAAGGGTACCAGTGGTTATTGTGATTTACTGTATTGTTTCTGGCAATAGGGAAGAATAAAACCTCCTTGCCTCCTATTACTGCTGCTCATTACCTCTTGCAGCAGGAGTGGAGATTTCTTGTTGGCCTTTACTGGTTAGCACAGAAGCAGGAGGACTGATATCAGTTAGTTTATTCTAAAGCAAATAAACATTCATGGGAATTATTTTTTTGTAAGCTGTAGAACTAGATATACTAGGGTCCTCTTGGAACCTTAAATAGTACCCACATATCCTTCAAGGGATGTTCTGTTTTGAGTGACTGAATTCCACTGAATCTCTAGAACTCCATGATGACCAGTTACTAAATCATAGTTTCCTTCTCCTAGAAACTGATGTTTAGAATGAAATTGTTGTGAGGCTTTTGTCCCTTTTTCTCATCTACTGCTGCAAAAGAAGGTATGTCTTTAAGTTACTTAAGATGTGACGAGATGTGCTATGTAGTTAAATTTGTTGCTCTTCCTATTCTTTTCTTCCAGTGAATGTCAAAAGGATCAGAGACTCCAACTTTGCAGTTGAGGGGGGTGTTTTTAGTCATTATGTTGATGCAATCCATGGCCTCTATTGTGAGTGCCAGGGTAGGTGCCCAATAAAGAGAATGGTATTTGTGCAAGGAACATCTGCCTGATAGGAAATGGATTGAGACTCTGAACAGCACCTCATTTCACCAGGGCTTTGGAACAGTCTGTGAAATAATTTTAATCATTTCTAGACAAGAACAACAATTGTTATATAACATCTTGTTATATCACAAGACCAGAGCAATTCTTCCGGGTTTAGGTCCTGTTGGAGAAGGTCCAATTTGAACTTCTTTCCTTTCAATACTTACTCCAAACTTACACATTAAAATTTGCTCAGATAACAACTCTCTTATATACACATGTAATAAAGGACGTTTCCTACTTTTACAGGAGTTAGAAAACAATCAAATAAAATCCACACCACCAGAAGAAACATGTTCCTGCCCTTTCTACCTATATGCCTGCAGACAAGCCTGGTTCAGAGCAGCAACACTATGTAAGTTTGCAAAAGCTAATAAGACCAGTCTTTACAATGGGAGGGACTAGAAATGAAAATGATGAATGAAGTCTTTGATACAAGAGAATGCAGTAAAATTTTCAAGAGCAGAAACACCAGAGTAATAGGAAAAATCAACCCTTTAATTGCTGGTTTGAACCACAGGTTGTCTTCCCTGATAGATAGCCCTGATAGATGGCCCAGCTTCCACAAGTAACATTTCCCCCTTCTGCTAAGGGGAATTGCAGGTCAGTTTGTAGGAGTAATAGCTCAAAATTGCCCACTGCTTGTGGGTCTTGTACCGTCCTGAGAAGCACTTGCTAAAGACCACTAGGCACAACGGATCATTGACCTGACACAATATATGGCAATTCCTCTGTTTCACAGAAGAGAATAGCAGACTTAGCACTAGAATTTAAGACCCTCTGATTCTTAGGCCTATGTGTCAGTCTCTCTATAGTAAAAAATAGATTACTTTTAAGAAAACTTATTTAATTTTAAATGTGTCTTTTCTTTGTCTAGTGCCAAAGTCTCCTCTGTACTCTAGCTAAGGAAAGGTTGCACCCTTCATTGGGTGCTCTTAGACCGATGGCCCGCCCCGGTTCTACCCACCACACTCATGGGTGGCCCGTCCATCTGAAGGTGCTCCGCCAGATGTTGAAGGTGCCTGCTCTGGACTAGCCCTCCTTGTGGTGCTCCAGAATATCCCGGAGCACCACCAATGGAGCAGGCTGTCCAAACCTAAGGGGCACTGGCCCGAGGCAGAGCTGCAGGCCGTCTGCTTGACAGACCCATGCTGCAGCTTCGCTTTCAGCTGACTTTTGCCCTGGACAATATTACAGAGCTGCGGGTGCCAGCCTAGAGCATCAGGTGATCCACCCGCAACTCTATGGTGCGGTGGAGTGGGGGAGGGGCACATGGACAGACAAAGGCGGGGCTGTAAGGGGGTGGATGTGGTGTGCACCCTGGGTGCAGCTCCAGGGCAGGCTGCCTCTGCATTTGTGTTTATATGTTAAGCCTTTCCTATAATACTTTCTGACTTTCCTGTTCATAAATGTTAAAATTATGTTTCCTCTTCCATAGTTTGCATTTTACAAACATTGAAATAATCAAGCCTGGTACTTTCTGCCAATGAATGAAAGCTTCTGTTCACCTCTTTTGTTTTTGATTCTCAATAGAAGAAAACACTGACAGTAACTGGGAATGGTTGTAGCAAAATGTCCTATAATCAAACTACCACTGCTGTCTGCGTAGTTATTACTATCTGAAGTCAGTCAGTTTAGAGAATTTCTCCACTGCCTCTCTCAAAGACACACTATTAACGGTGCACTTTGTCTCGTATTGTATTGCAGCCAATGATAAACAGATGGATCTCAGTCACAGAATGAATATGAGAAACCTGTTTAGACACAGTATGGTTCATATTCCCACTCCAGCTGCATCTTGCTTCTGTCCTTCTAAAACTTGTTGAAAATTGGGGGTTCTTAATTGTAATTCCTGTCATAAAAGGCATAATTTCTCTAACAGTAATAGTTTCCAGTCAAAGTTTATGTAGTATCTTTAAGAAAGAGTATCATAGTCCAGCAACAAATGAGAAAGCCTGTTAACAATAAGGAACTTTTAAAAGTGTTCTACATATGAAATGCAATTTTCTCTTGTGTAAGGGATGTGCTGGCCAAGAAAACTTGTCACCTCAAAGTGCATGCAATGCTTTTCAGGCTAGCCATTCCCTTTAGTTGACAGTTATACTAAATAGATGTTAATTGGGCACTAGATACTATTTATTTTAATACAGTGTTTAATATCCGTTCAAGCAGCTTGGCTCCCACATTTGATGTGTATAAAATAGATTATCGTTTGATGCAGAATGTTCTCTAGATTAAAGCGTTGCTGCAGTATTAGAAACTAGATCGCACTGTGATACTGTTTAGGAGTGTCAATATATGCTCTGCTCTGCCACTGCTGACCCTTGGTAACCCTAACCACTAACTCCTAATAGCAGTCCTGAAATGGGGTCAACTCCGCATTCAGTCCAACTACTCCAAGTAAATGTATTGAGACTCGCCCCCAGCTCTAAAGCCAGCGGATCCCCCCACTGTTTACTGCCTTTGGGAAGTTTTAATGCCACAGAACGTGCGGAGGTCTCAGGTTTGCTTATAATTATAGATCATCACTCTCTTTTCTTTTCCAGAACGTCTCTTCAGTCACCGTACATTAAGCCCACTCCAGTTTCCTCCAACGGCTGGCGTGTTCCACTGAGCCATAAGCGGCGCTTGACAAGCCTCCCAGTGACGGGGATGATCCTTAATCATACATTTGGGTAGGCAGCCCGCCCGGCGTGGGGGGGGAAGCGAAGAGGAGCCGGGCGTTAGGCTGGTGAGTCATTAGAGAGAGCAGCTTGTAAAGCGGCTGGAGTCGGTGGGGGGTTGAGAAGTTAAGGACAGTCGAGGTGCTGCGAGTCCACGGTCTCATTTGCATCTCAATGCGACCTGCTTGTTGACTCAGTGCCCGCCCGCCCGGCGCTCCAGCGGCCGAGCGCGTCCCACCAGAGCTGCCCTCCCTTTGTTGGTTTTTAGCTCCGCTCAAGTCCACTTGCCGCAATAGGGGAGTTAGGCGCATTTAGTTTGTTTAGTCAGGCAGAACACTCGACAGGAAGGAAGGAAGGAAGAAAGAAAGAAGGGGATTCGCGCCCTTGCCATTGTCTGGGCAACGGGGGCTTAAAGCCGCCGAACGGAGGCTTTGGTCTCGAAGGTGCACTTGAATCTCTCGCAAATCCGCTCAGTCAGCCCAGACAGGGACAGATGGCGCAACCCCCCTTTGTTCCCAACCCGGCCGGGGGGAGAGGCTTCGGCATTTAGGGAAGGCAGGCTCTCTGCTCTTTTAACTGTTTCTCTCCAGTCCGTGCATGTCCCAAGACCCTGGAAAGCTTTTCTCGATTGTCTCTGCGAGCCCTGCTGCTTACAGTGCCCAAGCACAGGGGCCTGGAGCTAGGACACGGGCACAGACTGGGGGTGGGGGGGGGTTCTTCAGAGAAACTTGGAGAAACAATTTGGAACGCATCTTTGGGGGCGGGGGGGGGAATTTCAAGGGGGAGAGTAATAATTCCCGGCCCCTGGGCTTTGCCTTACTGAACAGGCTTGCTGTTTTGTCAGTAGGTAATGCAAGCAGCAATGGCCAAGAGGCCTTTCTGCTTAAGCCCTGCATTATTGTATTGGAAACACCAACGTTTGGGGGTTGGAGGGGTTGGGAGCGGAAGCTCCCCCATTGCTTCTTGGTGACCCCTTTGGCTGATTAAGCAGCACTGCAGGATTGACTAGTTCCCCATGTCTGCTTGCTCAGTGGGTAGGACAGCATCCTCGTAGATCTTTCACATGTTTCCAATTCCAGAGATACCATTTAGGATTTGTTGAACATTAGAATGTGGATAGTTTACAGAATGGCCTACATGTCCCTTTAAAATTAAAGATCTTTATACAGGAAAAACAAACACCAGGCCCCTGCAGTGTGTTTACAGTTTCCTAGAACTTGTCCTGCAATACGAGATTATAATTCTGTGTGGAATATGTTGCAAATTATAGGGGGGTGGGGGCGTTATAGTTTGAGAGCCATTAGGACACATCCTGCATTGAGGCTGAAATGGGGTCAATCAGCTGTCAGCAAGTGACCCATTTTCTCAGCTGTTGTTGAGTTCCTTTAGCTGTGACCAAGCTTAGACTCTGACTATATCACTCAGTTGAAATGTTAACTGATGAAAGAAGAAATGGGACTTCTTATTAGACTGGTTTTAGCAAACAGATTATTGTCTACCCTTAATCAAAGAGAGAGGGGGATAAAAAGAAGGGACTTTACAACAACTGAAAAATAGAAATGCCCTCATTGTTCAGAACTCTGAAAATCAGGCCCCTTGTATTCCTTACCTTGTCTCTGTTTGGATGTTAACAAATGCTGTCTGCACATATAATAAAGAAAACATACTATATGGAGTACTGTGTAATAAACCAAGAAGCCATGTGATGAATTGCATTTATCAGATTCATCCTTATCTACTTTGCTCATTATAATAGTACAGCTTTTTCTATAATAGAATGTATAATAGAAGACCTATGTGAAAGGAAGCAGTATTTATTGATTTAAATTTACATCCCTTCCTATTCTGAAGGCTCAGGACAGGTAATAACAGACATAAAACAACATATAAAATAGTGCAAGTGTGAAAAAGCTATATGTTCAAAGGATGTTTCTTTTTCTCATCCAAGTAATGTGATACTTAGGGCATTTAGTGGCAGTGTGAGCTGCATTAACTTCAGTGGTACTTACAATGGCATTAAATAGTAGAACCAGTGCTAGGACTGGTGCTGTAAAGTCAAAGGAGAATCCAATTTACTATTATATATGGTGACACTACTGCCCCCTGTGCCTGCAAAGATACTGGTCACTTGCCCACATTCAGAGATACGGCAGGGAAACGTACAGGCAGGCTCCCAGTTCTACTTGTGTGCAGCAGCGTTTAGCCCATTTCCGTCATGATTTCAGTGATGGGATACAGGGCTGGATTTTCAGTCCTGTCTCTCACTGAAATCACAGCGGAAATGTGCTAATCACCTGAAAACCCCTGTGCATACAAGTGGAACTTCACATGATCCCTGTGATGTGATTTCAGCTCATGGCAGTTCTCCACCTCCTCCTGTCTTGTGTGCAAGTGGCCTCTATAAAACAACAGAACCTTTATTTGTATAACAAACGTAGAGCGAGCTCAGAGAGTTCAGGTCTCACGTGGTTCCCTCCCTCAGGAACAGGTCTTCCTCTCCAGAGCAGGCAGCCTCCTCCTGCCTCAGGAGAAGCCTCCCTAAGAGCTACTGCCTCAGTCCAGGCCAGCCTCTCCCTAAATGGGCTGCTCCCTCTAGTGGCTGGAGGTCCCAAATACTCTTAATACTTTCAGATGAATGAGAGCGATCTACGCTGGCTAACACACAAACAGCTACTATCACCCATTGGCAAATCCCCTTTCACAGGGTGTAACATTGCTATGTAGTTCTGCTTGTATGTAAATTAGACACTTCATGCTGAGACATGGGGGGAAATGGTAATTGTTAACCATCACAGAATATGTCCTAAACAAAGTAGATGATGCTGTGATGTGACACTTGTTTGAGCTGGCCTGCATACCTCATTTATGGCTTTGCCACTCAGGGGTAATGCTGCCATGATCCCAAAGTAAGCCGAATAAAGCTTTTATTCCAGAGCACTGTCTGTCATCACATATTCACATTGCTGCCACAAAATGCAGTCAAGCCAAGGGGCTGTTTGTGGGATGTGCTGTGGGAAACCAGCTCCAGTTTTTATTTTTGAATTGATTTTATTACAATATTTTAACCCCACCTCTCCAACATATAGTAGCTTGAGGCAGCTTACAAGTATAAAATATTTAAAAAACATACAAAACTATAAAAATCAATAAATCCAACCAGTAGTTAAACAGGGATGTAGAAGAAGAAAGGATCCGGATGTATGGCCACTAGTAAAGCAAGCACAAAAGTGCCTGGATTGGGGAGGGAAGCTATAGCACTGGAGAGATCCTGAGGTTTGTGGGGTAGCTGCAGGAAATGAGTTATGGGCTTTGTTGGGCTTAATGGAGGCACACTTAGGGGTTTTTAAGCAATTAGGCCATTTAAAACCTTAATACATATGGAATGTAAAGGGTGCAGCAAATCAAGAAAAGTCAAAGTGAAGGCTAGCAGTCCATCCTTGGTTGGTTTCATTGTATCCTTAGGCATTTCAGATCACTGAAGGATGCTACCAATTACGTGCTGCAGTAGCTAGGCACAATGGGATGAGCGTCCCAGCCTAGAATTTGAATTCCTTCTTTCTTTTTTTTAGTTCATGACACAAAGCTAGTAAAGCTTAAAATGTCTCTTGTGCATTATATATTTGCTCAATACTTGATCACTTTGGTATAGACTTTTAAACGAGTGCAGTTATCCAGACACATGTGTAAAACCCTGTTTACATGCACAATTTCTCTCTTTGCACCTTCATTCAGATATTGTGGCCATATAGTTGACCCTGTCATTTGGTAAAGTGGCCTTTAGCAGCAAATTATTAGACTTTTAAAGCCAAAGGTGACCATTGTAACCATCTAGCCTGATTTCCTGCAAAATGCAAACCATTTGTAACATTTGCATCAAAACTGATATTTTCCCCTTGTTCCACACACATTGACACACACAGTGAGGGTGAAATAGTGTCTCTCCCTTAAGGTTGGATCCAGAGCTTTTAGGTCTGGCCTAAATAGCCAGGCCACTGGGCCGATGCACCAGGACAGGGATGGAGTGGGTAGGGACCTGCCTAATGGTCAAAGTGATTTTCTGGGCTCTGTACTGTCACCCTATCGAAACTGGAAAGGTTGATGTCCTTTTCCAGTTTCATGGCTAGGCAGACTTCTGTGGCTGCAGAAATTGGCAGCTCTAGGTTTCACAGAGCTCTAGGCAAAAATTCTAAATGGACCCCTATATTTTATCAGTGAATACACTCCTCTGTCCCTTCTCTCACCCTTCCACGCCTTCCCTGCTCCCCTAAGCGCCTTCGTCCCTTCTCACTTGCTGCCCCCCATGCCTGGAACTCCCTCCCTGTCCACATCCGCCTTGCCCCCTCCCTTCATACCTTCAAATCTCTCCTTAAAACTCACCTCTTTCGCTCTGCTCTGTCTGACTCTTTATCCTGCTGAGCCACTGTTCCTATACCTATGATCTGTTTACCCTTTTCCTTGCAACATGGACCTGCCTGCTGTCATTCTCATTGTAACCAAGCCAAGCACGTGCACTTGAGACCTCGCATCTTCATGAATGTTAGACCCCTTGTCTCTCCCTCTGCTCCCCTTCCTAAGTCTCTCCCCCAGCTCCTGTCTCTCCGATTGTAAGCCCTAGGGGCAGGGACTGTGTCTATTTTATTACTTTGTAAAGTGCCAGGTACACTGCTGGCGCTATATAAATGATGTTAATAATAATAATAATAATAATAATGTGAAAACATGAATACCTTGATATTTGACTCAGCAGTCTGAAAATGTACTAAGAGTAGCCGTAAGGCCACAGCCAGTTGCCTGTGTCTAAAACTACCTTTGACTGGGCCCGGGAAAATTCCCAGTTATCTCCCCACTGTGAGCAGCACTGACTGGGCTTGTTCTTAAGAGAGCTCATGTAACAGCCACAGAAAACACCATTATAAACATATTTTCTTAACCCAAATCCCACTCTGTAGAAGTCTTGAGTCTATGATTCCTAGTGAGAACAGTTAATCAAACTATCAGATACATACTGTATGAGCTCCTTTATACATATATCTTTTAAACATCTGCAAAACAGCATGGCTTGGATAAGTTTCCATTACTACTCTGAGACTTTGTTGGTTGCTGAGAATGAGTGAAGAGGAGCCAGACAACATAAAGGGCAGACAATCAAAGCGTTCATCTCTTAGATCCTTGCAGATGGGCCTTCTGATGAAATGATTATCAACTGTTGCCAGATCAGCAAGTAGCAACCACAGAGCACCTGTATTTATTTAATTCTTCTAAACTTGCAGTTCTTCAGGCAACCCATCTTTATGCTTGTGCTGTCTTTAACTACAGGATATAAGGCATGGGGCCTAATCTGATCTCACTTACATGAGTGTAAATCAGAGCGCAACTACATCAATATAATGCTACCATAAGTGAGCTCAGAGACTATATAGAATCCCTTGCATGCTTTATCTAAAACATCTTTACATATGTCAGGCTAATGCTTAGGTTAAGGCTGAGGACACAGCAATAAATTAAGGGTAAAAATATTTACAAGAACATTGTGGTTAGTTTTAGAGCACAATAAAAATAGCATACAGTACTCTGTTGTGAAGCATTGAGGGCTACACCCATAGATACACCCATACACCCTTAAAGACCAAGAACTGAAAAGCATAGCCTTCTGACAGTATGAATCCTCTTGTTAGGGTAGGGGGGTTGAGGAAGAGAGGGAGACGGAACCTTGCAGCCCCAGTTACTAGCCACCCTACGGGACCACGGACGGGGTAGGCAATCCACACTGTGTATGGTAAGACACCCCTCAGGTTGGTATAGGGCCCAAAACCTCTACAAGAGAGACGTGGCCTATGTCATCATCGGGGGGGAGACAGCAAGGCCCTGAGGATTGCCCCCACCGTCCGTGGGGTTGTAAATACAACACCTATCCCCACTATCACCACTCGTCCTGAACGTACAAACAGTGAGGGGGAAACAACACCAACCCAGTGAACAAGACTGTGGGGGGAACAGGGGAAGGACACACAGGATGATAGGAGGGAAGCCACCGAGTTCCTCACACACACAGATAGGGAGGAGGTTGCAGGGACCCAGAGGGGGATTGTGCTCCCAATTTCCCCACACGCCACCCACAGCCCTTCACCCTCTTTCTTTCTTACCTCCTTCTCCACGCTCACGCTCACACGCACACCTCACGCACACACCAACACCCACACTCCGTCTCCTTTTCTCCACTACACTTCGCAACAGTCCAACGCTGGGGCCAGTCTCGCAGCTATGCTGTTCACCGGCAGAGGTTTGGTGAGACTGGCCCTCCTTAAATAGCCCTAGGAAGGCCCCGCCTTATGACGCAGCCGCTCTGAGCGTCTTACTGCTCTTTCTGGCTCCGCCCTTATTTCCCCAGCTGTGCTCGGCCCCTGAAGGGCTTCCTCAGTGCTCGCCGCTTCTGTGTGCTGCGGCGGCCTGCCCTCCACGTGGGTTACGTGAGGCAACGTTTCCTCCACCTCCTCCCTGACGCTGCGTGGGGGCGTGGTCTCATGCGGAAGAGGGGAACGCCGCGGCATCGCCGCCTGGCCTCTAGGGCGTCCCCGCTCCCCTAGCCTCCTCCGCTTCTGGTCCCCCCGCCATTGGACCCTGACATTACTAGGATCCTGTTTACCACTTTGCCATTTGCTGCTTTGCCGTCCATTTCAAATCTCGAGAGGTAATATTGTCATAATACCACATTTCTTGCACTCCATTTTTCCTGGCTTGTACTTCTTTCTCACTCATTCCTTTACTAATCTGCAATCCAGCTACAAATTGTTCAAAGCAAAGGGAACAACACAGAACAACAATTCTGATTGGAGGTACTGGGGGGAGAGTAAGTGGTGGGTTATTTGCACAGTGATTGGCTCAGAAATACAGAAACAACAAACCAGGAAATAAAATGGTACCCTCAGAAATGTGGTAAGTGAATGGTACACAGTAGATGGTAAGTGGAGAGTTGGTAAATCTGGATGATATCTCGTAGTATTGAAAGAATCAAGAAATCGGTATCAGGAAACTGTTGGGAAATCGATCCCAGATATAGCGAATTTTCTCACAAGCAGCAATTTAGCTGCTCATTTCAGCCCTAGTTTCCCCTTGCTTCTCTGCTTCATCTTCCAGGCTCCCTTCTGCACCTGCCACTGTCCCTGTATTCTGAGTACATATTTCTTTCCACCATCACCATCGTTGCCTTTTAAGACCACAGGTTTGAAAAGTTAAAAGAAAATAAAGTTTCTAATCACTCGTTCCTCAATAAACCTTTGACAAATAAAAAGATATTCCTTACCTGTAATAGGATTATAACTCATGGGTATGTGTTGATTCTAGTGGCATCTAGTAGCTGGGAGTTGGTGGTGATTCTTGTGTGGCATACTTTTGTGGGGGCAGGCGGGAGTCTGTACTGGGGTGAGAAATCATGAACAGAGGGTACAGAAAACAATGGTTAAAAAGTGTGGCATTTTTTATGGGTATCCCCCCTAAGCACATTCTTCCATAGTCCAGGGGCGGAGAGTGTCATTCTGGCTGACTCAGGTAGAATTCCTCCATGAACTTCCACTGATTATACAGTTGTTGTGTCTAAAAAGTTACAGTACAGCCCATTACATGTTCATAAGCTACTTTGACAGGTTTGATTGGTTGTGGGTAACAGCATCTAAGTCTTTTAGTTCATATTCTGATAACATTAAAATGCGGTGTACCCAGTGGCTTGAATCCCCCAAGGTGAAATTTATTGCTCCACGTCTTTTTTTGTTGGTTATACGACACCATTTCCTCTCCCTTCCCATTAACTAACACTGCTTGTTAACTAAGTGAATTGCCCTGCATGTTTCTCTTTTCCATGTCTTGGCCAGTTGCTGGCTTTACAAAATGTTTTACATTCGCCTAGCAGCTCAGTCTGGAAATGTTTTCCCTGCTTGGTTTTTTTCTTCGTCTTTCTTTTAAAGGCAGCTCATACCTCAAGGACTTGTTACTAGGTAACAGGGTTCCATTTGCCAATTACCACCATTTCCTTCTCACCCTATTACAGGCCTTATTATTAACATTTAGTTCAAAGAAATTGCTGTCATTATGTGAAGTAACTTCCTTTAGAGGTTACTCATTAACCTTAGGTATTTTACTGTGTGATTATAATTGTCAAATGCCGTAGGCATGGAAAATCTTTGAACTCCTCAAGGTATTAGAGTAGGGAAGAAAGACTATCAACAATGACTTTTATGTACTTTTCCATGTTTTTTTCTCCTTTATTCCACATCTCTCAGGTGTCCCTGATCAAGTAACCATACACTGATTGCAAATTGCTCTGTTTGAACATACCAGCTTCTAACAAATTTGCTCTGAATTCCACTGTAAATCAGTGACCTCTCCAAACCCACTGGGACTTTAATGCTCTGTTTTTATGTTTACACTGGTGTAAACATGAATACAATTTGGCCAAAAACCTCTGTGTTAGAGCTAACAGTACAAGTTGTTAAGGTCAGGATATTTTCTTCCATGTCCCTTCGGTGTCCACGGTACAGTATTTCTAGTGGCATCTTACATAAAATGGATCTTCTGTTTTGTTCCCATAAGGAACACTTGCAACGAACCCTAATCTGGTTTAATGGCAATGACAGGTATTCAGAGCAAGGTACAGATGGCTTCACGCAGAAACACGGTTGCTTTTGTTTTTGTTTTTTGTTAGTTTTTCTGAGTCTCTGTGTTCCACACAGACAGAATCAGTCCTAATATGCTCTGTACAGCATGAGGATTTCCCCCACCCCCTCAACGTAGCATGCACTCTCTGGAAAACTCTTACAAAACATATTTGCCCTTCTCCCCAACTCCACTTCTCCTTTAGAAGTGCATCAACATTCCTGGTAACTTGATTCCTCTGACAGGATAGAGCAAGCTGCTTAAACAGATTCCCTACCTGTGCTGCCATATGACTTCAGTGGGGGGATATCTATCATTTTCAGGAAATTAGGGAACAAGTAAGATACATGCATCAGGGTGAAACTAAATTTAAATTGTAATAAGGGTGTGAAGTCCAAATACACAATTTGCATGCAGTCGGTCCAGGTTTTGATTATAGGAAGTGAAAGGTTGAGATGGGCAATGGAATCTTAATCTCTTAAATCTTCTAAAATACAATGGCAGAATAATTGGTGCTGTAAGCTGAAAGGAAGAAAAATAGTGGGGGGAACTCATTTGTTAATGCTACAGTACAAGTCTGAACTAGGGAGCAGAGCACAGCAGGGAGAATAGGAGTATGAGCCCTGGCAGAAAAGTTGTGATCAAGCGCTTGATTTAAAACCATTCTCTTTTTTCTCCCCTTCCTCTCTCTTCCGTCTCCGATTTTATTTCACTTCACTTATTGTTTCTATTAAAAGTTCAGCTAAAAAGAATGTCACTTTCTGATACGTCGTTAATGGAAAGGAGTGCTGCTTTACATGGGCCAAATAAAGCCTGCTCTCCATGGGTCAAATTGTACAATCCTGCCTGAGGCAAACCTTCCAGGATTTCAGTTTGATGGAATGTATTTGTCCTTGTTTGCCATCATTGCAAGGCCACTCAGGATCAGGCCACAAAAGGCCCTTTTCAAACGGTCCGCGGTGGGTGGGTGGGAGGGAGGGAGTGATGGCTGTGTGGTCACGGTGGGGGGAGGTGGGGGTGTGCTCGTTCCCACGGGCGCACACCCATCTCCATCCACCTCCACCCACAGAGCAACCAATACTGGAGCTCGTTGCTCTGTGTGTGGGTGATGGGTGGAGACAGGTGTAGCGCGGGAGTGCGCACCCATCCCCCACGGCATTCTCACGGACACCTGCACCCATCTCCATGCAGCAAAACTGCGTGGAGATGGGTGGGGTCATCTCATGTAAAAAGGATCAAAGTCACATATACCAGTTTCTTCTCCCAAGCCCCATTTTATTGGGTACTATACAAAGTTCCCTGTAGCTCCTTACAGTTTCTCCAGCATCCCCACTAGGCTGTGGCTTTCCTCCTGATACTGAGGCAAAATCTTCCCTAGGCTCCATCCCCTATTTTAGGAACGTCCCTTCCTGGGTTTCCAGCTTTTGTTAGATAAGCCTCTCTCTGAGCTCTCAGTCTGCTGTATAGAGAGCCTCTTTCCAGGCTCCTAACCTGGGCAGCTTCTGACCTGGCCCCCTGCCACCAGCTCTAGAGAAGTCCTTGTTAGTTAGGGCACCAGAACAATCTTCCAGCCAGCTGGCCAGCCTGCCTGCCTGCGCTGCTCCTGCAGCAGCAAGCTTTAGGCCCCCTAAAATAGGCCTCTCCTTGGTGGTCCCCTGTACTGAGTTCTGACTCAAGTTTTTATATTGGCCAATGTTCTCAGCTGGCCAGTAGTTCCCTCCTGCTCCAACTGGGAGCGCTCAGCCATCCCCAATTAACTCATTAACTCCTTATTGATCTGCAGGTGCATGCCCTGGTGCTTAGTCCCGAAAGGGATGCTCATTGCAATGACTAAGGGTGGCTTGTTAGTTGGAGATATCCCATAATTTGTCATTCAGTCACATCAAATATGCTAGGAACTGCAGAGTGGCTGATGATACATATGTTGTCATATAGTAATGTAGACTGAAATACCTTCAATAATCAGGAAAGTTTAAAGCAGATTTCATAGAAGAGCATGCAGCATTTTACAGACATAGTTAGAACGTATTGCTTGGCTGAATTTCTACCTGCCACCTCTCCTTCAAATCCCCTTAAGTCTGACACTGAGGGTGTTAGCAAAGAAATGTGAAATCAACAGAAATTTCAATGCATTTTAATTGTGCAGTTCACCTTTAGTAAACAAGCCAACTGTAATCCAGTGCAAACTACTAAGACTGGTAAAAAGCAGCTGGCATTCAATTTCAAATGTTGCAGAGCACTTTCTGAGAGGATGCTGCTAAGTGAAAACTGCTTACACCAAATGCAAAAGGTATTAGCATGAATGATGATATGAGACATGACATGTGAAAAGAAAAGCATGTCAGATGCCACATTTTAAGCTGTGGCGTGTCATTGCCAGCTGTGGCATGCCTTTTGCTTCAAAGATGTGCATACTACTTACAGTGAAATGTTGCAAACCGTATGCTTTCTGTATGGATCTAGCCTCTTGGCTCCAGTAACGACATGACACACATGTTACCTAATGTTTGGCCTTATTGTGATATTCAACACTAGTAACATATTTTTGTCTTGGATAATATATCATGGAAGGATTTTATATACTGTTCATTGGGGATCATCGGCGTTCTGCAAAAATATATTTGTAGCTCCCAGATAATGCTCTTTCCATTTGTTGAACCTGGAAGAGGAGATGTATTAGTGATTCCAGAATGATTCTGGAAGCGGAGAAGAATTAGGGAGGTTGTACATAGATATGTGCATGCAAAGTTAATTGTATAGTGACAAACTGATGTGGAACATGGACCATATGAGTCTTTTATGGATGGCAGCATATGGAAGAAAAAACGTTCACAGCAGGCTATACAATTCCAATGCAAACATAAAAGCCCACAGCGTGGCATAAATCCTGCTGTCCTTATAACACATAGTCATATTCTGAAATTGTCATGTGCACATTTTATTTCCAAAGAATTAGGGCTTGTTACTCAGTAAGATTTATTAGCAATCTGATTTATTGCTCTTGAGTCTCTAAAGAAAAATCCATCAAGTTTAGCCGGTTGTTTCCTGGTACAAATCTCAATCTATTTATCTTTCTTTGGAGAAAAACAGAAAACACAGAACTGTTATTCAAATGAAGCACACAGACCCTTCCAGTGAATGCTAAGCATGGTAACTGGGAGAGAGTAAGGCATACTACAGGTTTTTTGGTTTTTTTTTAAGATCTTTACGGTTATTAATCTCTTGATACATCACCATATTGAAAACATTATTTAGCTTCAGCAGGATCATGGAATTTGTGTTCATAACCCCAAACCTGATGCATGATATTGCTTGCCAAACTTGAATTGGTAAGGAGTGAGTAGGCAAAGGGGGTAGGAGGAATGTAGGACTGCTGAGGGCAACGTTTGGCATGCATCAGAAAAAAAATTGGAAGATTTAATCAGGCCAGTGTGTTCAGATGTAGACTAGTAAACAACATCGTCTGCAAATGCAAATGTGTGTGTTCCTACCCCATCACACTTCAACTCTATGCCCTTCTCTCTGTTTTCCTCCTTCTGCCTTTTAGAGATATAGGCTGTTTTTAAACGAGACACTGTCACTCAGGTCCACCCATCCCCCACGTATTTATTTATTTATTTATTTAAAATTTATATACCGCCCCTCCTGCCCACAGGGCAGCCCGGAGCGGCGAACAACACTCAGTAATTTTTTTAAAAAAAAGCAATTTAAAGATACAATACAATGTGGGGAAACCCCCTCCCCCCCACCCCAAAAGCCTGACAGAACAGCCAGGTCTTACATACACGCTGAAACAGCAGGAGAGTGGGAGCCAACCGAGCCTCCTCTGGGAGCGAATTCCACAGCACAGGGGCGGCCACCAAAAAAGATCTAACATCGGTGGCCACCTGCCTCGCCCAGGGAACCTCCAAAAAGGCTCCCACGGACGATCCCAAGGGTCGCACGGGCACATGGGGAGTGAGGTGGTCCCGCAGATAAACAGGGCCCAGGCTGGGAAGGGCTTTAAAGGTTAAAACCAGCAGCTTGAACCTGGCCCGGTGCTTTATAGGCAGCCAGTGCAGAGCCCAGAGCACTGGTGTCATGTGCTCCCTGTGAACTGCCCCTGTAAGGAGACGGGCCGCGGCATTCTGCACCAGCTGCAGCCTCCGGACCAACTTCTCAGGCAGCCTCACGTAGAGCGCGTTGCAGTAATCCAGCCTCGAGGTGATGAAGGCATGGATGACAGTGGCGAGGTCGGAGTCTGAGAGATACGGCCGAAGCCGCCGGACAAGATGTAACTGCCGAAACGCACTCCCCGCCACGGCCACAACCTGAGATTCCAAGCTGAGCCGCGAATCAAGGAGCACACCCAGACTCCGCACTTGAGACACCATGGGGGGGCGAACCCCCCCAACAAGAGGAGATTCAACCACCCCCAGGTCCCCCAAGCCCTCGCCCACCAACATCACCTCCGTCTTGTCAGGATTCAATTGCAGATGGCTCAACCTCATCCAAGCCCCCACAGCTGACAGGCACTGGGAAAATAAGGAGACTGCATGGCCTGGGTCGATGGAAAAGGAGAGGTAGAGCTGAGTGTCATCAGCATACTGATGACACTGCATGCCCTGAAACCCCCTCACGATCTCCCCTAACGGCTGCATATAGATGTTAAACAAGAGGGGGGACAGAATGGCACCCTGCGGGACTCCACACGTGAGGTCCCGGGGGGAAGACGTACACTCCCCCAAGACCACCCGGTGAGTTCTCCCGGCCAGGAATGAACAAAACCAGTCCAAGACCATTCCGCCAATTCCGGCACGGTCCCGCAGGCGAGTCACCACCTCACGATCGACTGTGTCAAACGTTTGTCTAGGAGGACCAATAAGGTCTGACGACCCTGGTCCAACGCCAGATAGAGATTGTCAACCAAGGCCACCAATGCCCTCTCGTACCATACCCAGGCTGAAACCCAGACTGGGGGGGATCAAGGAAACCGGTGTGATCCAGATGTTCCTGGAGCTGCCATGCCACAGCCCATTCAATAACCTTCCCTAAAAAGGGAAGGTTAGAGACCGGCCGATAACTGGCAGGAGCATCAGTGTCAAGAGATGGTTTCTTGAGCAGGGGTCTAACCACAGCCTCCTTTAGGCAGTCAGGCACCCTGCCCTCCCGAAGGGAGGCACTAACCACCCCAGTCAACAACGGCCGTAACGTCTCCTGGCTAGCTTTCACCAGCCAGAACGGGCATGGATCTTGCTCGCAAGTAGTGGCATGAACAGATCCCAACAAGGACTCCATATCGGCAGACGCCACCATCTGAAACTGATCCCACAAAACAGGACAGGACTGGGCATCCATAGCCTCAAGATGATCCTCTGCAATAACTGCCGAACTGAAATCGTAGCGGATGCGAGCGATCATATCTGCAAAGTACTCGATAAACCGGTCACAGCGGTCACTGGATTGCTCCAGGTCCAGGCAGAGACAGGCAGGACTGACCAAACCTTTCACCACCCAGAAAAGCTCCACTGGACGTGACTTTGCAGATGCAATAAGGGCAGCAAAGAACTGCTTCTTTGCTGCCTGCACTACCACAGCATAGGCCTTTAAACTGCTCTTATGCTGCGATCGATCATACTGGTTTCGAGTCCGGTGCCACCGTTGCTCTAACCGCCTGCTCTCCCGCTTCAAACACCGTATGCAAACACCCATGTAAAAGAGGCGGTGGATGGGCACGAACCGGAGCAGGTGTTCGTGGCACGGGTATGCCTTCATTACCCAGGGTGTGATTGGATACGCTGGCTCTGCAATAATAATGGGATGCATAGCCACACCCTCAGTAACCTGGAATATATTAGGGGCAATGTCCCCCATGTACATTCTGATGAAAAATTGCGATGTACGGGAGAACCTCTCATCGTAGCTCCTTCTAGACACTCTGGTAAAGACATCCAGGAAGTGGCCCCTGTGGTCAATGACAGCTAGCAGGGAGATGGAGAACTGACCCCTTCTATTGAGATAGTCATCCTTGCTGTTAGGGGGACGGATTATGGGAATGCAGGTCCCATCTATGGCCCCGATGCAGTGGGGAAAGCCCATTGTGGTGAGGGCAATGATCACCCCCTCCAGGTCAACGAGCTGGATCACCCGCTCCATGAGTTCTTCCACCATGGCCATGCACACCTCATTAAGGACCTTGGTGACCATGGAGGTTCCTACCCTGAATTGCTGTGCCACACTGTGATAGGAATCGGGGGTGGCTATAGCCATGCACTTTCCAACTGGTATAGGGTCCTGCATGTTGGTGGTTTCCTTCTCCAGGTGTGGCCATAGGATACCACCAAGGCGGGATATTAGACTGCGGGGCATTCTAAAGTGCTCCTTCCACTGGTCATCCTCCCCAAGGTGGCCAGGATGGTCCCAGAGCCGCGTTCATGATCAGGAATCTGGCTGCATGGGGTACCCCTCTCAGCATGGCGTCCATCTGCAACTGCCTGGCCTGGTGGAACAGCCTTTTTGCCCAGCATCTCAGCCGTATCCTGTGCTGTCTAAAATATGTGCTGTGGCTAACCAGATTGCACTGTGTCCAGCATGGAGGTCCAGTATGGATCTGTGTGCTGGAACCACCTTAGGCATAACCTCTGCAAATTGTGGATGCTTCTGAACAACACCTCAACAGCCAGCAAAAATTGTTGGAGTGCTGCACCCATCCCATCCTCCATGACTGCTATGGATAGCCTTCGTGGGTGGGATTGAGTGCTCTCTCCATGTGCCTTTTTATTGGGGTTTCCCCGTGCCTGTGGGATGTGTATCAGCTCTGTTCTGTGTTAATGCCCTGCCCCTTTCTCTCACCCTAGCCTCACTGCGATGATCCATGCGTGGCCTAGTCACAGCCCCAGCCACGCCCCCCTACGTGACCTCATTTGGCTCGACAGTGCAATGGTTGAGGGAGGAGGAAGTGACCAGCCCAGTAAGTATTCCACACCTTGATCTCGTCCCTGTTAGGTCATGAGCCCAAACACTTCCAGGGCGTTGCTTGGGGATGTGTGTACGGGCTGTGTGTGGGCGTGTTCTGTGCATCTACCCCTATCTACTCCTAAGCACATGTGTTTTGTTCTTATTGCAGATACTGTTGTTGTTGGTCTGCAGGTTCTGGCAGAGATTGCCCAGGACCTGCAACACGTGGGGGCCAACTTCCATGAAGAGAGCTACAATTACTGAGAGGCCTGTGAGTGACCCCACTTCATGTTTTCATATCACTCACCCTTTTTCCGCTTGGCTACAGGGGATGTGTGCTGAGGGTGGCATGCTTCATAGGTATCTTTCTTTTTCCTTCTTTCAGTGCAAGCGCTTATGCTCCTTGATATATGCTGGAGGGTGCATGACCTGTTCCAGACCCAGAGCACTCAGCTGAGCAGGGCCCGGAGGAGGCATGCCTAGTTTTTGTTTTATTTTAATATTCTGCTTGTTTCATTCAGTATTTTTTGTTTTATTCCGAATAGTGCTGTCCGTGTTCTGATTCCTGCAGAAGGTGATCTACTCTTCTCAGCCGGGCAGGGAGGGAAGGTGTTGGTGGGGATTGTCCTGGGGCTGCCAATATGTGTCCCTACCATCCTTGTGATGCTGTTCTCTTATCAGTGCAGCCCTGGATTGGCTGCTCCAATGTCTCCTGTCATCGCACTTTGGGCTGCTCGTGTGGGTCATTCTGTGCCTTGTTCCTCACCCCCAGTCTGACATCCCTGCCACTTTGGGCAAACCTCTCTGTGCAGCAGGTGTATGGGCATTCTGCACATGAAGCATTTTGGGACCACTGTGACACCACTTTGACCTTTCCAATGCATGTTGTGGGGCTGTACTGGTGCCCTGTGCATCCCTGCACCACGCATTGCACAGGTTATGGCGGTGTTGCATGTTATGTTATGGTGTTCCGGTGGAGTTAGAATTATGTCTGTTCTCACCTGATGTGTCTGTGGTTGGGGCTGTGTGCATTTTGGGCTGCCCCGTCTGCTGGGTACAGGGGTGGTGCTGCTTTTTGTCCCCCTGGTACAGTTTTTGTGCCCTCGGACTCTCTGCTGCCTTCCCCTTTTGTTCCTGTGCTGCTCATGGGTTGCATGCTGTGCCAAGGGGGTTTGGGCTTCTTGGCGCCCAGCAGTCTCGCTGGTGGCTGGCAGCTCAGGCACCGCTTGTGTTTTCTCCTGTTCCTCCTTCCCTACCCACATGGAGTCTGGCTGGGGATGGGTGGAGACAGCGGCTGTGGCTTCACTTGCCCTTTGTTCACCATGTTGCCATGTCATGCAGGAGTAGCGTGGCCCTCCTTGAATTGGTGGAGCGGCCGTCCATGTCAATGGTGAGCATGGTGGAGCGATGAATCCCTCTCCACTCATTTGCTTCACCCATCCCCCACAGACCCGCCCCTCAGCCGTGTCCGTTTAAAAATGACCACAGAGATCTTTAGAGAGAAATTCCTGTAATAAAAACATGTTAAATTGAAGATCACTTATATAGTATGTTTTGTGTTTTTTTGCTGTTGCCATTCTTGTGATTTGAGGAGTTTTGAGAAAACTGGATGTAGGATTGAGCTTACTGCAATTCTGACCCCAGCACTGGCTTTTGTATTTGACTACATAAGAACATAAGAAGATCCATGGTCCATTGAGCCCAGCATCCTGTCTCCAACAGTGTCCAGCTACAGTAACTTGAAAGAAGTACAAGTACAGGTCATGGAGGTGTGACCTATCTCCTGCTAACCACTCTCAACTACCAGTAACTAGGGGTTTAAGCCCCAACTAGTAAGCATTTATGTCTCTATCCTCTAAGAATTTATCTAGTTTCTGTTTGAAGCTAGTTATGCTACTGGCTTTCGCTACCTCCTCTGGCAACGAGTTCTACAACTGTATTGTCTGCTGAGTGAAAAAATACATCCTTTTATTTGTTTCAAACTTGTTACATTTGAAAGACAAGATCCATAGCATTCTTAGAGAGTATCTGGTGAGTTCTGTGCCCTTAAGAGTATGTATTATTACTTTTGCCTTCCCATCCCTCACTGTGGAAGCTGTGGATCCATGGGGATTTACTGCTTCCTTCTAGAATCACCTGTGCTGCAAACTTAAATAAAAGTTTGTTTCTTCAGCTGTCTAACTTTGGGTTTTTATCTGACTCCAGTTGACCCCTTAGTTTTATAATGAGCCAGTTTATTTGCTTGTGCAAATTGGGTTTTCTTAGACAGAAATATAACAGACCTGTAAAGAGGCCAATCTTTTGATCATTTCCCTTCCGGAAGGGGGAAATCTACAGTACCTTTCTGCACTCACTGGGCAATCTATAGAATGCTAATAACATTAAGTTACTACTTCTGCACCCTTTGTTGTTGGTTGTTTTTAAAAAAATGCCATGTTGTAAAGTCTGGTGTGCAGAAAAATGTTGTTTCTTCTTTCTGCAGTAGAAAAATTAATAGGGTTTACAAGCTAATTATTTTTCTATTCATTGGAAATCCAGTCTTTGCTTTCTTTCCACGTTAACTGTTTATAATTCTCCTTTAAATATATCTCTGCATTGAACCCAACAGTCCTGCTCATTTGGAATTTTTTCCACTTATCAAAATCCTCAGGAGAAAATAAGGAGTAAAAGTGTGGTGAAGGTGGTGGCAGTTTTTCCTTAGTGGGACGTGAGTCTGTAACCTAGTGCAACAAAGCTAGGGTGCGATATGCCAAAAAAAGCTTTTTAATAAACAACACAGGCAGTAGGAAATAATACTGGTCAGGGCTTGTTTTTCTGGCTCAGGCCCTCACTCCAACCTGTTGCAACCAGCTATAGAATGTCTATAGGGACAACCCTGTACAGGAGGCCCCAATAGAGGAAAGGAACTTTTACATTTCTGTTTGACTGGGATCTTTGCCAGTGGCTAAGTTCAAAGTGCAGTTTCCAGTAATTTGCTGTTACTACTCTCTGTGTTTGATAGGCCAGGACAGAAGCATGCAACCTGAAGTAATATTTCCTGATTTCTGTTGTTTCTCAAGATGTGAATGAAGGCTGCCGAGGGACTGACACTCAGAAAACTTTACTCTGCTCCTCAGCCATTGATGCTTTCCTTTTCGTCTTCTGCCCAGCCCCTCTCTTCTCCTTTCACATCATATTCTATGCCATTGTCAGTCCCCTACTTGGATGGAATTCATGTTGATTGTTTCCCTGTGCAAACATTTTGTGCCTGTTCTTATGCAACTACCAAGAAGGGTATTGATTTATCAAGTGTGAGGAGTATTTTGATTTAATAAAGTTCTATAAAAGTTCCCTGCCTTCCTCCCATAATTATAATTAACCTTTAGTATTTTCCCCCCCTATTTCCCCTTCAGTTCTGTAAATCTGGGGGCTTGTCTAAAAGGGGCGAAACCAGCAATAAAGAAAAGACCAGTGTATTAGCTGCTGCTCTCTGTCCTCTGATATATAGTTGGTATGCATCAGCAGGAACTGGTGTAGTTAATTTTGCATAAGCATATTCATTCTAATTGTATTGTCACTTACACCTTTTCAAAACTTCCTCATTTAACCTTTCAGTTTCTAAGCCTGAGGTGAACTTGGATGTGAGTGATATTCAGACATCAAGTCTGAACCAAGATCTTTCAGTTGTTTTTAAATTTGAAGCAATGAAGGGAGAAAGGAACATTTCCCCCATTATAAAAAATTATAGGCCTGGAATACTGATGCTACTGAATCTGAGAAGAACGTTGCAATGCGGAGTGAAGACATCTTCTCTTGTAGAGTTTTTGAGCTTTTGATGAAAATCAGTTTCCTTTTAACTGAGTTATAACTCACTGAAAATAATATCAATGGTATTATGTTGTGCTATTTCAATATAGTAGTGATCATACAAAATAAGACTCTGATCTTCAAAGTTCTACACCAGCACAAGTCCCACTCACTTCACTGGGACTTGAGTTAGTGCAGTGCTTTGAAGATCAGAGCCCCAGATTGTAGTTAAGTGTACAGTAAAGGACAGAATTGAGGTTAAAACTGCCAATTTAATATTTTAATTTACCAAAAGTGTGTGTGAGATATAGTACATGGCTATTCATACACGTGTACATATAAACCACAAGTTATGACTCCAAAGGTTGCATTTCGTCGTAACAGACTCACTGCAACCAAGTCTGAGAACAAAATGACAGCTGTCTTTGCGCATAAACAGAGTTCTTAAAGAAACGTTAAGGTGTCGTACACCTTAAATGAAGACGTAACAATTTCAAGCAACTTATACCACGTGTCTGTGAATAGTTGAGTGAGTAATACCAAATAGACACACATAGATTAAGTATAATCTTCTTCAGAGTTTAATTCTATTTTTGTGAACGTTTTCATGTTGCATGCAAGTGTATTTAATCATCGTTCCGTATTCAAGTCCAGCCAGTTGTAGTGCATTCGGTGGGAGGCCACAATTTTTGACTTTTGGCCAGAAGGATATGAGTGGGGATTTGAAGAAAAACCCACAGCCTGGCCTGTGAGTTTTTTATTGTGTGTTAAAGTAATTCTGCAAAGACTGACTGTGCAAATTGTTAAAACCACAATCTCCTGTGGTAGCAAAACCTCTGGCTACGTTACAACTGCTGCGATGAACCACATGCAATGCAAGAATGTTGGATTGTACCATGAGACCAAACAGCAGGTAAACAAAAGAAACATGCCATGTTGAAATGGAAATAACTCCTTATAAATCCAGAGGGTTCCAGTGAACTTTAAAATACAGGGCTTTCTAGGTTCCACAGCATATTATAAAGTGTTACTGTGAAGCGTTTGTTTAGTTAAGCAAAGTACTGACATTCTGAGCATATGCCCCAAAGTATTAATATTGATAATAATAGTATTATCTATGTACTTCACCGGTATGTGGAATCTGAGTTATAGAACATGGTCCTTCCAGGCGCTAACTAAATATTGGATTGACCACAAATCTACCAGAATGTTAGCTTTTATATGCGAGTCTTTCTATAGCAAGCACAGCAGTACAGCATCTCCAAATGATTGGTTGGAAATACTAGTATATCAGTGGCAAAGCAAACATTAAAAAACCTTTTGAACATCAGTATTTGCAACTCAAGATGCTTCATGTATATTTTATAACTTTGGGTTTCACAGTATATTATGCTGAGGTGCAATGTAAGTTTTGATAAGTTAAAATGTCATGCTGCCAATGGGCCTTGACTGTGTTATCTTCCAAAGAAGTTGATTTATTTTATAGTTTATATTTATTATATTGTATCAGCAGTGAACCTGGTGCTGTACAATCAATAGTTATAGGCAGATCCCTCCCTACCCCAAGGGGCTTACAGTCTAAGAAAGACAAGGGAGGGGAGACAAGGGAGAGGTGAACATAGGTCCTTTTTACACGGATGTCCAACGTGTGCGGGTGGGTGGGAGTCCGTGTGACCGCCGTGGTGGTGGGTTGGGGGGGAGTGTGTGTGCGTGCCTGCGCTCCACCCATTACCCACACACAGAGGCACTGGGGAAAACGGAGGTGCTTCCATGCGTGGAGGTGGGTGGGTCTTCATGTAACGGGTTGCTCATGCACCGCCCACTCACCGTGGTGCCCACCCATCCCCGCACACACTTATGCCCATTTGGAAAGGGTCATAGAGACAAGGATACATTCATGAAGTTATTAAGTCACAAGTACACATTTTAAACTTAGGCTGTTTTTAGACGTTGCATTGGGGCTTGTAGATCTAAGTGTTTTATTGATTCTATCTGCTACTGTTTACAACAGAGAGAAAGAAGCTTTTGAACACCCCTGAGGAAGCCAATTCTATTGGCGAAACGTTGGGCTTATGTACTTTTGCAGCACTATTACTTTTATAGGTTGATTGTATACTGTATGCACTCATTCTCCTAATATACTTCTGAATCTGTATAGGAACATTATATATATTTTTTGAAGCAGACTGTTGTTGATTCTGGCGCATTCTTTATAAGCCACATTTTAAATACCTTGGCTTATACCTTTAAATACCTCGCTTATAAAATGTGGCTTATAAAGGATGCACGACCGGCAGTTTTCAATGGTGGCAGCACATCTAAATGCCACCCACGCGACTTTTCTAAGGCGGATAATTTAAATCCATGAGTCCTGGTGTAATGTCTAAAAACGGCCTTAGGCCGTTTTTAGAGGAGCGCGGCGGTAGCCACGCTTGTTTTCAAAAAAGCTGGCAGCCTGTTCCACACGTGACGCTGCCGTCAAATACGCGCATGTGTGGGCGATGTGCTTCCATTTCCGGCCGTGTATGACCAGCCTCGATCGCCAACCTGGTCAGTTCGTGCCCGGAAATGGATGCGCATCGCCCACGCATGCGCGTATTCGGCGGCAGCGTCACGTGTGGAATGGACTGCCGGCTTTTTTGAGAAACAAGCGCGGGCGCCGCTGCGCTCGTCTGAAAATGGCCTTAGTTACAGGAAAGATGACAACTCTGAGAGAGGGAGGGAAGAGGCGGCAATTCCCTCCCAATGATGATGATCTAGGGAAAGCCTGATGAAAGAGGTAGGTTTTCAGGAGGAATTTGAAGGTTGGGAGGGAGTTCCAGGCAAGGGAGAAGGGGCGAATATGGTTTTAGCAGCTAGGGAGTTGCAAACAAGCAAGGGTGGGGGCAGAGGAGGAGCAAAGCTCCTGAGCAGGAATGTGGTGGGAAACAAACGCAATACGCACAGGCAACTGTCGGTGCACATTCACGCCGACGCAGTTCTCGGGAGTCAAGCATGAATTCATGGCAACCATGGGCCTGTTCCAGAGGGTCATCGACCCGACACAACTTGGAGGACATACCTTGGACCTCATGTTTTGCGCTGGCCTTGAGGCGGGTGCTCCATTAATGGGGGAGATAGCAACTGTGCCCTTGTCATGGACAGATCATTACCTTCTGCAGACCTCCCTTCTAGCACATGTCTGCCGTGGAACCTATTAGGATGGTCCACCCCCAGAGGCTGTTGGACCCAGTGCGGTTTCTAAATGCTTTGGGAGAACTACCCTCTGACTTCGACAACTGTCTCATCGATGACCTCGTCAAGCTATGGAACACCTTGCTGATGGAGGCCATTGATCAAATGGCTCCCAGGCATCCATTGCCCAGGTGGAGGCTCCGCAGGCCTCCTTGGTTCTCCGAGGAGCTGCGGATGCTGAAGCAAGAGGGGCGACGGTTGGAGCGACCGTAGTGGCGTTCTCGTGCTGAAGTCGACAGATTGCAATATAGAGTTAGTTTATGAGCCTATGCTGTGGCTAGGCGAGGAGCAAAGAGGAAGTTCTTTGCTGCCCTCATAGCATCTGCAAAATCCCGTCCAGTGGAGCTGTTCCAGGTTCTGCGGGGGCTGGTCAGTCTGGCTTTCCTCGACCCTGGGGTTGAGTCATCATATGCCCGCTGTGACCTTTTTGCGGATTACTTTGTGGAGAAAATCACTCGTATTCACCAAGACATTGATGCCACATTTAATACAGTGGAGGATGTAGAGGTTGTAGAAACCCCGGGCCCGGCTTGTCTGATTTTGTGGGATCACTTTCAGTTGGTGACACCCGCTGATGTGGTGGATGTGCTTGGGGCAGTTCAAGCCACTTCTTGTGAATTAGATTCCGTGCCCGTCCTGGCTGATTAAGAGCTGCCGGGAGACAATGGGGCCATTGCTGGGAGGTCAGAGTGCCGAGCTGCCTCAGGGAGGTGGTGGTGCGGCCTCTGCTCAAGAAACCATCACTTGACACTGACTCCCCTGCCAGCTATTGGCCTGTCTGTAACCTTCCCTTTTTAGGGAAGGTTATTGAACAGGTAGTGGCTCAGCAGCTCCAGGGGCATCTTGACCATGTCGGTTATCTGGATCCTTTGCAGTCTGGCTTTCATCTGGGTCATGGCACTGAGACAGCACTTGTGGCTTTGGTAGATGATCTCTGGCATGAAAAGGACTGGGGTCGTTCGACCCTATTGGTCCTGTTAGATCTCTCGGCTGCATTTGATACTGTTGACCATGAGATGTTGGTGATGCGCCTGTGGGACAATGCGAGATCGTTCTTGAATGGTGCTGCTCATTCCTGATTGGGAGAACTCAGCGGGTGGTACTCGGTGACTGTGTTTCATCATACCGAGACCTCTCATGTGGGATCCCGCAGGGTTCTGTCTTGTCCCCTCTCCTGTTCAACGTGTATATGCAGCTGCTCAGTGAGGTGATCAGAGAGTTCGGGGTGAGGTTTCATCAGTATGTGGATGACACCCAGCTGTCCCTCTCATTTTCAACTGACCCAGGCCCGGCTGTCTCGATGCTTACCCAGTGTTTGGCAGCTGTGGGGGACTGGATGAGGGCTAATTGACTGTGACTGAATCCTGACAAGATGGAGGTGATGTTAGTGGGTAAGTCAGTGGATGTGATGGCTCCCTCAGTTGATGGGAACTGTCCTCCACTGACTTTGTAGGTGCAGAACCTGGGGGTGCTCCTCGATGTGCAGCTCCGTCTGGATCTCCAGGTGGAGGCTGTGGCGAGGAGTGCCTTCTGCCTTCGTATCTCAGGGACCGCCTCGCCCTCTGTGCCCCAGAGTGACTCCTGTGGTCAGCCAGGGGTGCCTTCCTGGAGGTCCCCCGCGTAAAGCGGGGGGCCACAATGGAGAGGGCATTCTCGGTGGCCGGGCCGCGCATTTGGAACTCCCTTCTGGAGGAAGCTCGCCTGGCCCCAAGCCTATTGTCATTCCGGCGGTGTTGTAAAACCTGGCTATTCACCCAGGCCGGGTGGGTTAGGGTTGTGGTTGTTTTCGCCCCTATATTTTATGTTTTAGTTTCCGGGGCCCTGTTTTAAATATTTTTATTGTTGATTGTTTTAAATTGTTTATATATATTGTTTTTATGTATTTATACTGTTGGAAGCCACCCCGAGCTGATTACAGGAGGGGCGGGGTATAAATTATAGAAATAAAAAAATAATAAAATAAATAATAATACATCTGGTGCGGCGGCTTCGGCCACTGATTTTGGTTCCGGACCTGGCCACGATCATACATGCTTTTATTACCTCTTGGTTAGACTACTATAACGTACTCTGTGTCAGGCTACGTATGGTGATGGCTCGGAAGCTGCAGCTGGTGCAGAATGCGGTGGCCCGGCTCTTGGTGGGGCTGGGTCACCAGGAGCACATTACACCAGTGCTCCGGTCTCTGCACTGGCTGCCAATAGTCTTCCGGGCCCAATTCAAAGTGTTGATTTTGACCTATAAAGCCCTACACAGCCTGGGCCCTGCCTACTTGCATGATTGCCTCACTCCCCGGGTTCTAGACCAGCCCCTTTGTTCATCCTGGGGCACTGTATTAGAGGTCCCTTGGGTTTCCTGGGGGGCCCACGCAGGATAGGGCATTCTCGGTGGCCATGGTGCACCTCTGGAATTCGCTCCCGGTGGGGGCTTGTCTGGCCCCAGACCTCCAGACCTTTCATAGGAATTGTAAGACCTGGCTGTTCCATCAGGCATTTGGCGAGGGAGAGGGGTGATGGGTTGGATGGGGGTTGGGAAGGGGGCCGTTTCTGTTTTTTCTATGTTTTTTATTATTGTTACTCTATTGGGGGATATATTTTAAGTCATTGTATTTTATATTTATTATTGTTGTTAGCCACCCCGGACTGCCTGTGGCAGGAGGGATGGGATACAAATTTGTAAAATAAATAATAAAAATAAATAACTCGAGTGGGGGGGGGGGATGGGAGGGTACGCGCCTCTGATTTTTGGAAGCCCTATAAACAATATAGAACCTCTGCCCCCCCACTATTGACAGTTTTCAGTTGCCTATGGCAGCAGTGGTGTGGCTGTAATATTATTTATTTATTTAAAACACTTATTACCCCGCCCCTCCACCCCTCGGGGGACCTTGAGAAGGGTGCTCCCAGATGACTGCAGGGGTCGATCAAGGGCATGGGGGGTGAGGCGGTTTCATAGATAGATGGGGCCCAAGCCATATAGGGGTTTATTGGTAAGAACCAGCACCTTGAATCCAGCCTGGAAGACTATAGGCAGCCAGTTCAGAGAATGGAGCACCGGTGTAATGTGCTCCCGGCGACCCATCCCCATAAGGAGGCAGGCCACCGCATTCTGCACCAGCTGCAGTCCCCAAACCATCACCATGGGCAGCCCCACATAGAAAACGTTACAATAGTCCAGTCTTGAGGTAATGAAAGCATGGATGATAGTAACGAGGTCGGAGTCTAAGACATATGGCCAAAGTCATCACACCAGATATAATTAGCAGAAGGTGCTCCTCACCACAACCCCAAGCTGTGTGGAGCCATGAGTCAAGGAACACTCCCAAGCTCCGAACCTGGGGAACCAGTGGGAGGGCAGGCTCCGTCAATGATGGGGATGCCACACCCATCGCTTTCCCCACTAGCATTACCTCCATTTTGTTGGGATTCAGCCTCACTCAACTCACCCTCATCCAGTCTCCCACAACCACCAGACATCATGTGAGCACTGAGACTGTGGGGCCCGGGTCAAATGAAAAGGAGAGATATAGTTGGGTATCATCAGCATATCGATGACACCAGACTCCCGAGCTTCAGATGACCTCGCCCAATGGCTGCATATACACGTTGAACAGGAGAGGGAACAAGATGGAACCCTGCTGGACTCCACACGAGAGGTCCCAGGGAGATGAAAAATGTTCCCCAAGCACCGCTCATTGAGTTCATTCGGCCAGGAATGAGCGGAACAATTCAAGAACAGTCCCACCCGCCCTGGCTCAGTCCTGCAGATGAGTCACCAACAACTCATGGTCAGTGGTATCAAACATGTGCAGGAGCTCTAACTGCACTGGGGCCCACATGCCTGGAAGGCCCACACTCATGTAGAATGCATATGCACACTGAAGTGGAGTGCCCCAGCAGGAGGCCCATTCCATCTTCTGCACTGGGACCCATTCCCACCTAGCTATACCCCCGAAGTACGGAAAGATATGGGGGAGCAAGGCCATGAAGAGCCTTGAAGGTGAAGACCAGGAGCTTGTGCTGAATACATTCAGACAGAGGGAGTCAGTGAAGGGCAGAGAGGAGGGGTTGAACATGGTGAAAGCGATGGGCAAGGTGGATGACTTTGGCAGCAGAGCGTTGAACAGGAATGAGGAGAGTGAGGTCAGGGCAGGGGAGACCATCAAGGAGGAAGTTGCAGTAGTCAAGGTGAGGGATGACTTGAGCATGGACCGACTAAGGTTTTGGCAGTGAAAGCAGTAAGACAAGGCTGAATTTTTGCAGTAGTATGCAGAGTGAAGTAACAAGACTTGACAACAGTCTGGATCTGAGGTGTAAAGGAGAGGAAGGAGTTGAAGATGAATCCCAGGCTACGCACGTGAGGGACAGGCTGGATGGTGACATCCTCAATGGAAATTGAGAGAGAAGTGAGAGGGAAATGTTTTTGGGGAAAGATGAGGAGTTAAGTCTTGGCCATATTAAGCTTGAGTTGGCAGTGAGATATCCAAGCAGAGAGACAGTCTGTGATACAAGACTGGATTGAGGAGAAGAGCACAGGGGCGGAGAGATAGAGTTGAGTGTCGTTAGCATACAGGTGATACTGGAAGCCATGAAATTAAATGAGTTTGCCTAGAGAAAGAGTGTAAAGGGAGACGAGGGCCCAGGATGGTGTCTTGGGGAACTCCCACAGAGAGGGGGAGCGATGCAGAGGAGGTACCAACAAGAAAGACATTGAAAGAGTGGTTCAGGATATATGAAAAGAACCAGTTGAGACTCATGTCCTGAAACAAAAAGAGCAAAGCAAATCCAGGAGGCAGCCATGGTCAACAGTGTCAAAGGTGGCAGAGAGATCGAGCAGGACAAGAATGGAATAGACCCTCAGACTTGGCTAAGAGAAGGTCATTAGTAATTTTAGAAAGGGCAGTCTTAGTCAAGTGGTGAGGGGAGAAGCCCAATTGATATTGTGTTATGTAGTAATTCTTCTCAATGGAATATTACTTCAGAAATACTTGATCTGCTTGAGCTATGTAAAGTATTAACAAAGAAATTTAGAGAGCATCAGGACTGTCTCTCAACTAGACAAACAACTCTACCTGCTTTGAAAATGTACTTAAACAATGGACCCTTTTTATGTAACTCTTACATTGACAATCCAAGCATAGTCAACGAGACTACTTATATGAGTAAATGCAAAACAACTTCATGCTACTAAGGATTCAAAACAAGTAAAGGTTCCAAATCTGCCTCTATGAAAATAGAAATGACATATGGTTTATGCTTCATCTGTATGAAATAAAACCAAGATTCTATAACATGAAGGATGGAACCATACTTCGAAGTCAAACTGCATCCACACAGAGCAGGTGTGTGAAGAAGTTGTGGTCAAGGATGCCAATATTTATTAAAAGTAGGGGTGTGCAGAAGGCAGAAGTTTTCATTTTAGTTTTCATTTTGTTTACAAAACCCTTTTGTTTTGGGTTTTTTCATAAATAAAACATTTGTTTCATTTTAAAAAAAATTAAAAATCATTTAAAAATTTTAAAAAATCACTACATGTATGCAAAATGGCTGCGGGACCATTCTGCACATGCACATGTGCATTTTAAAAATAAATAAATGATTTTTTAATTTATTAATGAAAATGGATGAAAGCAAATGACAAACATTTGCTTATTCGTCTGTGTTTATAACATTAGTTACAAACATGAATGGGGCTCCATTAGTTTTGGTAACTAATACAAAACGTTACGGATGCAAACCCCTAATTAAAAGTTAGAAGAAGGGAAGAAAGCGTTATCAGTGATGAAGAAATGATGCCTGGGTACTGAAAGGTTGGGAAGTTAACCACATTCTCCACAACACAAACACTCTTTTGTATGATGGAAGCATAGCATCCATTCTTTATCTTCTAACTGATTTTCCGAGCAGTGTTCCTAAATGTCCAGAAGGCTCTCAAATACAGCTGAAGGCCTATTTGCCGCTCAACAGTGCAGATTTCTCTGTGAGAATTCTGAATTTCTGATATCTTTTGGTGAATTCTTTTAGCATTTTCAATTATAAATGGAAGGTATAGATCACTCTCAGTTCCCACAGACCTCAGTAGGAGCTACAGGAGCCCACCACCTTACAGAATATGTAATCAAATTGAAAATAAATCCTTTAGCTCCCATTTCAGGCTAGAGCCCTTGTTATGTGTAGACAAGAAGTGGAGCAAAGGGAAGTAAGTTATCATTTGCAGTTTGCACACCCTGTTTACACCTTGAGTCTGTGTGTGACATGGACTACACCAACTGTTCTGCTACGTTTTCTGCAAGCTGTTGGCCGTGTGCAAGAAGGAAAGCAAAGAGTGTTTTAAATGAGATGCATGGGTGGGGCTTGTGATAGGTGCATGGGGCGGATGCGGGGCGTTGTGCATGGGGGAGTCTTTCAAATAAGTGCCACATCCACACACCGCCCACCCTGACCTGCATGGGGCAGTCCAGCTTTTTCCAGAGTGCCCGATGCATGGACGGTGTGTGGGTCACAAGAGCATGCACCCCAACGCACCAAATTCACACAAGTGCACCCCTATGTGGGCAGTGGGTGTCCATACATGGGGGCATCTCATTTAACAATGCCCATTCTCTGCTCTTTGAAGGGCTGTATTTAATTACTCCCTCACTTCTGGCATATCAGATGCTACAGAAAAAGGTTTGTGATTTTATTTACAAAACATTTCTATCCCGCACCCTCCTGCAACTTGGCAGCTCAGGGTGGCGAATGGCATAAAAACACTACAATAAAATCATCATCATAAAATTATTATAACTACAATTACAACTACAATATATACAATATATAAAATCAACACATAAAATAGCAGCTAGCAATAAAGCCCCTCCCCATCCTACCCAGCCCCCTCCCCAAAGGTCTGACGGAACAACCAGGTCTTACAACATCTGCGGAAAGAGGGGAGGTCAGGGGACAGATGGGCCACTAATGGGAGAGAACTGATTGAGGTAACTATTCTTGAACCAAAACTTCATTCATTGATTTGCATATTAATTACATGTGAGCAAAGTTCCCTAGTTTTTAGAAAAGGACAGTTCTGTTACTCAAATGTTTGACTACAGGACAAGGCGGGAGCTATTGAATCTGCCCTGCTCCTGGGATGGCCCAGCTACATGTCACTTTTTACTTAGCTAATGCAAAGGCACAGTTTAGCTAGGTACATATATGCATTCTTGCTATCTTGCTCCCCTCCCCCATTTGCCATTCTTCAAATAATGAATAGCCCTTATAAGGTACTTGTCAAAATAACAAATGTACATTTCCTCCCATACCTGTTGGAACCAGACCAGTTAAACTTCATTCTCTCACAACATACTAGCAAATATGCAGCATTAGAAGGGTGTAAACAAAATCCCTTTACATACTAGTAATTACATTGGAGGGGTGTGTGGGGCTTGGAGGAGGGAGGTGAGGAAGGAGAAAGAGCAGTTGTCTGAATTAAGGGATAGACTAATGCATTTATCTCTCCTCTCTCATGGTGCCAGTCCAGCCCGAGGACCTACATGAAGCAGCTTTGATGCTCTCACTTTACAGAAGTCCATAAATACAATTTGGTACAACCCAAGCAGGACTGAACTAGTTTGGAAGAAACTAAATTACCTCATATGGCTTGGTAGTGTTTCCCTCCAGCTCTAGGTGAATATCCTGGCTTTACAGAACAGGCAGGCAGTGTGGCAAATGTGGCTGTGAAAACAGTAGAGAAGATTTCAGCTTCTCAGCACTGGCCATCTTTTATGCTTTATTTTTGGCAAGAAACATGGTCCCCTTTTGATTTTACTTTGGGCAGAGGATTCTCAAAGGGAAACAACAGAAAGAATAGGTGATTTGTTTCATAACTATCATGCTTGAGAAAAACAAAGAGCTATGGGTGTAGCCTATTTATTAGCTATTAAATTATTTAGTGCATGGGTGCAATCAGAGTGCCAGCTATCACGGGTGGCTTTTTGGCAGACATGCAACTAAAGAACAATTTTAGGCATTTATTGGATGAGGAGAACCACATAAATACTATTACTGACCAAAAGGGAGAACATCTAGTGCCAGGACCTGTAGTCAAACATTTGGGTAATGGATCGGTCCTTTTCTAAAATCCAGGGAACTTTGATCACATTTAATTAATACGCAAATCAATGAATGACAACTGCATTGTGACTGGCTGCATTACAATGTCACAGTCTCATCCATTATCCTCAACATTAGTTGTTTGTTTATCTATAATAATTATTTATGGACATAAGACTGAGTTTTTCAGTTTGCCTGTTATTACATAGTCTGTCTTCACAGAATACAATAGAAGAAGAGCAGAGGAACATTTTAGTAATTACATATGCTCTGGCATAAAGTTACCATCTGAAATTTAGTAGGGTATTTTTCAGGAGCTGACTCCTAAAGTCTTAATTTGTGGACCAATGAGGAAATTATGTGGGCATTTGATTGCCTATATCGTCACTCTAATAATTCCAGCAACTAAGAGTCATCCTTTCATCCCAAAATATGCCACGTGGAATGCACATTTCTGGGTAAAGCGTTTCTATTAAAGTGATCACCAGTGACTAGCTAACAAAGCTCACATTTACACTATCACTAATAGGCTGCAGATTTAATACTTCACTTAAATAAAAAAGGGGTGCGTTATCACCACTGAAAGCTCACCAAGATCGCACAATTTTCAAATCTGGGTTTTCATAGAATCATAGGAGCAGGACCATGGATTTCCAGGGTCATCTAGCACAACGTACTGCACTGAAACAACATTCACTATAACTAAACCACCCCTGATAGATGTTAATACAAGTAGCTGTGGTTTGGAAATCAAATCTCTAGTCAAAGCAAACCACAGAGAGGTTTTCCTTTCTTCCATAGCTGCTGGAAACGAAATGATTTTTGTTTGCTTTTTTGTCCATTATTGAAATGAAATCTCTGATTCTCCAGGATGAACTCTGCAGGTAACTCCATGGCCAAGGACTTGAAGAAAATGTGACTCTGACCACAGCAATGTAGTTAATGTAAGTCTTTATTGTTGTAGTGTAGGAGTTGCTGTAATATGTAGTAGACTGACTAATCTTAACTCTGAGGGGAATATTTTTTCATAGAGACTAGTGTCAGCTAGATATGAAGAATAAATTCCTCATAGCCTATATTCCTCTACTGATCCTGTATTTCTTGAGAGTAAATTTCTTTAACTGTGTATTGTGTGAGGAAGGGAAGAAGCCTCTCAACATTCTGCTGGTCTCTGAATTTCTCACATGATGCTTTGTGACTCATTGTACTTTTATGAAGTGTGGTATTTAACTTTAAAAAGGGTTAATGCTAAATGAAGAGACTAGTTAGAAGGAAACTAAAAGGAGCAGTTGCGATGATTAAATGTCTGCACGAGGCGTGGAGACTATTTAAAAACACCATCTTGGAAGCCCAGAAAAAATATATTCCACTGGTTAAACAATGGTAGCAAAAGGACCAAACGTCTACCAGCTTGGCTTAAATGGTGAGATGAAGGAGACCGTTAGAGCTGTTAGAGAAGGAGACTGTTAGAGAAAATGGAAAGCTAGTCCTAATGAGGAAAATAGGAAAAAGCATAAGCACTGGCAAATTAGATGTAAAACATTAATAAGACAGACCAAGAGAGATTTGCTAAAGAGGCAAGAATTAATAATAAACACTTTTAAAAGTACATCAGAAGCAAGAAACCAGCTAGAGAGTCAGTTGGGCCATTAGATGACCGGGGGGCAAAAGAGGTGCTGAGGGAGGATAAGGCCATTGAAGAGGAGTTTAATGATTTCTTTGCTTCGGTCTTTACTTCCAGGGACGTTGGGGAGATATCCATGCCTGAACTGTTCTTTGTAGGAGATGAAACGGAAGAGTTGTCACAAATCAATGTGACTTTGGAAGAGGTTCTAGAGCAAATTGACAAACTAAACAGTAACAAATCACTGGGACCAGATGGTATTCACCCCAGAGTTCTGAAGGAACTCAAATATGAAATTGCAGATCTACTACTGGGAATTTGCAACCTATTGCTAAAATCAGCCACTATACCTGAGGACTGGAGGGTAGCGAATGGGCTCCAAAGGTGATTCTGAGAACTACAGACTAGTGATCCTGATGTTGGTGTGAGGCAAAATGGTGGAAATGATTATTAAGAACAGAATTACTGGGCATCAGGTGCGGATTGGGAAATAAAAGTGGCCCGGGAAAATATAGTCTTAGTAGCCCTGTGCTGGAAATGGGTCAAGGGGGCGTGGCTTGGGGGCGGGCAGAGTACACCAGATTTGGGGCCTATCAGAGCTGAGTCCCCAGACTCAGATCCTCAGCAGCCTGGCAGGGTTGAGCGGGAGGTTATGGGGGGATGGCAGCGGGGAGACTGCCACTGGGTGGGTACTGGCCCTTATTTCAGTGCTCTGGTGCCCCAAATCACTCCGTTTCAGTGCTCAGTGGCCCCCAACCAAAAAAATCATTCCTACACCAGCTGCACTAGTATTCCACAGGCCCTGTGTTTAGCTTAGCAAAGAGAAGACTAAGGGGGAAATTGATACCAGACTTCCAATATCTACATTATTGTATATTAAGGTGTCATTACTTGCACCTGTAGTGATGCTGCACTGGAACACAATTAAGGAATTAAGGCGTCATTCCTTGCACCTGTAGTGATGCTGCACTGGAACACAATTAAGGAACAGCCTTGAAGGAATGCACCCTTTCTGCTAACGCACACCTGCCTTCTCACACAACATTCCTACCACTCAGGATTAGCTTAGCAAAG